>KK118922.1:0-79634 GCA_000611955.2 Stegodyphus mimosarum
GATCTGCCTTTCTTCAGAATTGTTGAGTAGCAGTATCTTCGCAATCCTAACAGTTCTGAAACTATTACAAGCAGATTTGATTAGTGATTCATTGCATAAATAAATGTGAATATTTAAAGACTTTAATTTTTTTATTTCGAAATAGCCTTATAATTTTGAAAATCTTTAGGTATTATTTTAGTGCATGTTTGGATTTCTGATGTAAGTAAATGTTTAGCTCATAATAATTTTAAACTATTAACACTAACATTCTGTCATGAATACACTTTTTTTTCTCGTTGTCGTGTATTTTTCCTCGTTATATTTTACGTCATTAAGAAACTCAGTTTATTTCCATAACAATGAGACCATACTCACTCACGTTCATATTTGCTTCATAAGAAAAGTTAATTTATTTATCAACAATGTAAGAAAATAATGTCTTCTTTAATTTGAATAGCATCGCTTATCTTCCTTTTGCTAATATAAGTAAAAATTCAGCTGATGTAAAGAAAGAGTGAATCAGGTTATTTCCATATTCTATTGGACACATTTTGAAATTCACAAGAAAATGCACGTTGTTATCAGCAAAACACACCTAGTAAAAACTCCCTCAGAACAAAGGCTTTAAAACACAGATAACAATGCACTGTTCATCCAAAAATTTAATTTATCCTATCTTTTGTTTCCTAAAGGTATGATTTATGGTTACGGTCATAGATAACGACTGGCAGGTTATAAGTCATGTCTTTTCCCGAGTTTTTGACTTCTACCGAATATGATGTATTATTCTCGAAGAAAATTGCTATAAAAACCTCCTAAGAATGATTTTCTTTCGGTTAAAAGTAGAAATCTGATGTTATTAATTAAAGAACGAGGATGAGGGATCACTCTATGAAATCTGAAAGATTACCAAAAAAGAAGAAATAATAATCAAAGGAAATAGAATCTTTTACTTTATGTAATGAGACGATTTTTAAATGATTTTCCTTGTTTTCTAAAAAAAATAAATAAAACGTCTATTCTGCCCAACTAATTTAAGGTCACAGCAGAAATTCACTACAGTTTCATTAGAATTTTCAATAACAATCATATGTTTAATACTTACAAAATCATCGAATATCAAACATTCAACAAAAAATAATAACATTATTATTTATTTATTGCAAAGATATGGATTTGCGGATATAAATACGCAGTCAAATTTGGGGAAAGTAAATTACCGGATGATAAATGTCTCTCATATGAAATTATAAAAAACACAGGAATTTCAGATGGGTATTAATAACAAACTGTTTCTATAGAGGACACTATTATATTTTTGCAAGTAATTTAGCACTTTAAATTTAATTTGTAGTTTATGTTAATCAAATCTTAGAATTTTAATAAACAAAACCATGTAATTATGTTTATAAAATTATGCTAATAAAATTCAAGAATCAAGGAACATCAAATAATCAACGAAAGAATAATATCTTTCTTGATTGTTTATTGCAAAGTTCTGGATTCTCAGATGTAAATACATAGTCAAATTTTGAGAATGCAAAACACCAGGTGATTAAAGTCGCGCACAACAACAAAAAAAAAACATGAAGATTTTAAGATTAATGGCAAATTCTTTCAATGAACAACACTGGTATAGTGTTGCAAATAATTCAACAATTTTGACTTCCTTGTACGAAGTAAAAAGGAAGTATTGTATTCGCGAAAAATTTGGGTATCATATTTGAACGAAAATATCCATTTAGACCGCTGTCGAATGCAATTTAACGATGTTTTTGAGTGACATCCGTATGTAAGGACAGAATAACGGACCCTTTTTCCCCAAAAAATTTATAAAACTGATTTAAAATAGATTCTGAAGAGATTCTGTCGTCATCTTCCGAATGTTGAAATTTTGTATATTGGACTGCTATAACACGTAGATGTGTACCTCCTATTTTGATTGCAATCGGCCGCACCAAAAGCATACAAATATAGGGATATATGTATATATATATATATATCCACTGTGTTACTCGGCTCAGTTAGTTTTTTTATTCTTATATGTTGGTAAATTCTGCATTTTTTGCTTTAAAAATGATTGAATTATATTGTTCTTATCTTCCGGTTAAGGTTTTTAATGCCTTTAGTTTACCTGAATGCAATAGTTGTACAATTATCAACAATTTAAAAATTGTTTCAGGGCGGCTAAGCCTAATTTTTTTACCATAGCAGCCATATATGTTTATATTTGAAACTTAGCAGACTAGTTTATTTGTTGCCAATCTAGGAAAACTAAGCTTCGCAACAACAAAGATAACGTCTTCTTTTATTATTGCGAATTAAATCATGCTTAATTCATTCTGGAATTACCACTTAAGTTATAAAATTATACCATACATTGACTCAGTGTAGCGTCCACAACACGTAAGTCAGTTTCTACGCCTTCAGTGTCTTTTTACCGAGTGAGACCAAATTCGTGCACCGATAAAATCTGCCTCCTTGCCCGCTAGCCGAATTGCTTGTTTTTGCGTAGAAACTGTAATTTTAACTGTAAAAATTGTTCTTTAAATTGCTTTAACTGTAGTTATGTTTTATACTTTTCTATATTTTCCGATATTTAATAAAGATATTCTGAGGTTTTATGTATTTTTGCCTTGCTGCGAAGTGAGAACTGAATTAATTGAATGAGAAATATATCTCTAATAAAATTCGAGGAAATATGTTTAATTGAAATGCAGGAAAAAATGCGTAGAATTTAATATTCTGTACAAGGAAGTCATGTGGTGTACACATCAGTTTTTTTCTCTCGAAGCAGGAAACATAAAAAATCAGTTAGGCTCTTGCTGGGATTCTGTCTCCGGATCTTCCGATTTCCAGCCGAATGTGCTATCAGTTGCACCACGAAAGCACGCAACGGGAAAGCAAAATCTTCTGATATTCTTTTTCACGTAAAAACCGACGAGAGGACGACGAGTTCCAATCGGCCGAATTGAGGTGGTGATGAACTATCATTCATTGCATTTTAGTCGAATGCCTGTCCAGAGCTATGAGAGTTCTTTAAAAAAAAAATAGGTGATATGAAAAATCTCTCAATCTCAGCGACGTCAAAATCTCAAAATCTCCGAGTTCAAATTTCGGCAAGCTATTCCCTTTCCAAGATTTGAACTCCATCCATATCTTTCGAATGTTAACCGAACGTGTTATCCGCTACGCGCTTCGGAAAAGAGGGTAGTTCTTTATATTTTTCACCACTTAAATGGCTATTCATGAGACGGAAAAAAGACCGAGGCTCCCAAATTCGATGAATTATTGTCTAGCACATTTTTTTTTTTAGTCTGGCGCCCTTTTAGAGACCTTTAGATATTTCATGCCGGGAACATCAATTATACCGCCACTGAGATTCGAACCGCGAACCTTCGACTGCGAGCCAGACGCTTACCCTACGGCAGATACCAGTTACCCCACGACAGTGCGGTAGGGGAAAAAGGAGGATAATATCCTTGCAACACTAATTAAGAAACTTTAGAACTCTCATTTATTACTTCTTGCCATAGATTTCATTTAAAAGCGTAGCAGTCTTGCAACTTCATTTTATAATGTAAGCGATCAAGCGAAAAATCTTGCATATCTCGGTCTTGCGAGGCTGATCTTACTTATCAGTTTGAGACAACAACTTGAAAAAGTTCTACTTTCTAATTGTCTTACCTTATATAACAATTAGGTATGTCTCTACAAGAATCATCTTAAAATATCTCCATCTGATAGCTGAATTATATGCTAATATGCCCGAGGTAGACATATCCTGAGGGTAGAAAAGGACTTTTATTCCTTTCCATAATTATATGTGGTTTTCCTAACTGCACGCAAGGTAGTGGAAAATGACTCCTGCCCCCCCCCCCATCAGCTTAAAAGAAAGCTGGACTCGAGTCACCTTTTAGAATACTTAACCCCACGTGTGAAGGTCAAGATGCCTGGCAAATAAAAATGCAGTTAACTTTGGCTACAGCGCCTAGAATCCTCACCGCGCTGCATGGCCGCAGGGAGTATGTAATCGAAAGAGGACTTTCCCATTATTCTTTACTGCGCAGAGCTGTTCTAAATTATTTAAACTTTCCCAACTTTTCTCCTCTTTCAAAAAATTCTCAGTTTTATCACTACATACTTAGCTCAACTATGATGTACGAGCTAAGTTGTGCAGTTCAGAATTTATAGCCAAGGTGAAATACACTCGGTCCTTTGTCCAAATTGGTTTTAACAAAACGTTCCTTAACCAGAAGATGCGAAATCCACGCAGAAGATTGGGGAGCAACTTAGATGCATCACAAAAAAAGCACATTTACAGGGCGACTTAACCATGCTTGACCTGTTACTGCGCATGTGCAACACCGATAGTAACGTCAAACAGCGTCAACAAAGGACTGAATCAGAGTTCACAGTCAGAAGGGCTTCACGAGCACATGGTATGGCGCGTCGTGTGTGTTATCGCCTAGTAATCAATCGGCTATTGTAAGGTAAACTTTGTTTTCATTATTAGTATTTACTAAAATCTTGAAACTTCTTTAAGAATTAAATCACTTTGTTGATCTGTAAAAAATATATGTTTTACGTAGCGTCATTTAAAATGATTCATGTTGCTTTTTAGCATGATCATTCATTAATATCACAGAGCTATATTCGTTCTCGAACTGGTAAATATGACTGTAACGGTTCTTATAAATTACACATTAATTTAATTTATAAATGTGTAATAAAAGTTAATAAAAAAATGTTTGCTCAGCAAATATTTAAAACATCTTTGCATCCAAAGTGCTGACAAAAATAGCAGTATTATCTAAATCATGTATGCCTTTATAACAAAAATAAATAAATAAAATTTCTTTGACGTAAATTTGTTCATGCTCTCGTAATTTAATCTGACATAATTGAAGTACCTCTTTTTATTGTATACGACTGACTAATAATTTCCCATACACAGATTGGTTTTCATGTTTTTTTCTGTGAGCACTTTTTCTCAATTTATAGTTTCTGTTCAGTATAAAATAATACCGAAAACGATAATAGGTTAAAATGTCAGTTGTTTGATATTGACTGAAATACTGAATTTTGATATTGTATCCGTTATGATAATTTAGTAATTTAGTTTTAATAAAAAAAATAGCTATTTTGAACTATCCCACAATTAAATTGCGTGAATAATTACAGAAATAACCTTACAATGCACAGGTTATAAAAGGAAAATGTTGTTTAGAAATTAGAAAAAAAATTAAGTAATTGCAATGTTTATCGCGTTGGCCTTGATCTTGTTACACTGAATTCCTTATAACCACACTCGGATGTAGGGTACGTTTAAGAAATACTTATGATGAATATTCATGAAAATCTAATGATAGCTTAAAATTTTTCTTTGTGTGTGCAGATGTCTTATTTAAAACAATTCCATAGGTTGAGTAATCCCCCCTTGTCGATTGGGTTATTAGATTTAGGTGAATGGGCTTTACTTAAATCGTATGGAATCTGAGGATCTTGTTAATGTTCTTCACCCCATTACCACTCACTCGAAACCATATTAATCAGGATCTGTTACTGCTGTTAAATTGTTGTATTGCTTATTCGGAATTTCGATTTTAGACATGTGGATATATCTTACAAATAGTCAAAAAATGACGTCATGTACTTCGCCATGTACCTCTTTGCTGTGTGGACTGATTTTCTTGCTTTTCATCACTGGCGTTTTTTTCCCCTCAAAATGGGCAGGGGCGACGCTTCTGTGGGTCTTTTAAATGCTTTATGTTTCTTCTGGAAATTGATTTATCCTTGCAAAGAACAAGAATATTGCTTGTGAAATATAATACAACTTGCTTGCCTAAGAAACTTGGTCCCCAAAGAATCGGTCATAACTTGCAACCCACTGCAATCAGAAATATAACCCATGGTTTACAATGCACCATTCTGCTTGAGAATGTTAGCATTTTTGCCCAAAATGCTGAAAAATAACCCACCAGACACACAGAATTCTATTCCTGACGCAATGGTAGCCCAAAATGCCTCATTTCCCCTTTTTTCTTCCCTTTTCTTTTCATAAGCAAAAAAAAAATTAAACACAACATTTGAACTGATTCCTCCACTCCCCCTCGAATAAAAAAGTCAACATAGTCAAAAGCAGGTGAAAAGTGATTTGCAGTCTTTTGTAGATCATTGGAAGAAGAGAAAATTTTATTCGTGCTTACACCAAGACTCGCATGTCACAATGAGTCATCACTTCATCAGGAAAGTCATTGCCGACCATTTAAATTGAAAACAAGGTATTTCTGTCTAGTATGAAGAGAAAAGTATTCTTGCTTCTTCCGGGCACGATCCAGTAAAATGCTTTGCATAATGCTGTTAGAATCATACAAAAAAGGAGTAAACAAAATATTAAATTTTAATAACGATATTAAAAGGATTTTTAGACTTGATCGGGAGGAGATAGAAATTAGCCCAGAAATGTTCCGTATTTAAACTGCGTATTCCTTGAAAAATGTAAACCTTATTAAGGCGAAGAAAGAAGAAAACATAACATTTATATTTTAACGCATTTGGCACGTAATTTGCCTATAAAATTTAAATAAAAGGGGGTGGGGAAAGGGAAAACACTACACATGATCGCTACGAACTGTAGAAATCGCATTTGGAATGAAATATTACTGTTCAAAGCACTTGTTTTTCCGAGAGATGAATTTTACAGCAAAATTCCTTAACATGAGTGGTAAGTAGAAAATGTGTCTACAATTTTTCGGCCTAAAAGTTTGCTAAATTAAGCCCATTTTAACTTGCGAATCTGTATTTTACTCTTCGTTTAATTAATTTAAGATATTTTTACATTTAGCTAATGCTTCTCTTAATGTTCCTTCTGTACTTTTATCATACTTTTATCAATACATGAAATAATGAGCTCTGCTAATAAGTTGGTATGTACGTATTTATTGATATGTAATCAAAAACACTTTTAATTCTCAATTGAAGTCGTATTTCCAAATATATGTAATTGTCATATAGAATATGTATTTTTGATACGTATGATTATTGTAAAATGTGTATGGATTAATATACAGGTAGAATATATTTTCTTTATCCGTCATCAATTCCTTTACATATGGATATATATGTATGGATATTTAAATGTGTAAAGAATTTACTCAAATCTCACATGCCTCTAATTCGATTGCAATCTCAACCTTAATACATTAAAAAAACTTATGCATGAAACACACGGAAAAGGCTTGCTGTATTAGTATGAAGTGAGAGCTATTTTTATTCACTTTTGATGCATAGAATTCAAATTTTATATTTATTAATATGAACCAAATTTTTGTTCTTTGTATGTTTATTAAATACTACTTAACCTCTTAACAATAACTGGAAACTTTAACATCTTCAAATAATTGAGAGGGCGAAATACCTATCGAGTTATTTCGAAATTGACCATTGCCAATATGGAAAGCTTCAATTTGCGGTCTTCTAGTTTCTCATTATTGTGCACAATTTAATATAGTATATAGAAGGGTCGAATATAAAAAAAAATTAGCATAAACTTTTGATTTTAAGGACTGAAAAACCTGTCACATGGCTCTTTGTTTGGCCATGATCCAGCTGTTGCGAGGCCAATGTCCTTGAAAGCGCTGTCCTGGTGTGTCGTAGAGCGCAGCTTACACCCGATTGGTCCGTTAAGCGTTGAGGGTTTCGGCTTCAAACCAGCTGCGCAGAGACTCAGAATGTTGTGTTTTGCTTATGGAGAAAGCAGCTGTTTTCGTCTCCGTTGTCCAAACTCATAGCAGAGGACCAACGAACCTAAACAAAGAACTATACGGAATACGAAAAGGCATCTCTTGAAAAAGTGTCATACTAGACATTGTGTTTATTCACTGTATGTTAAAGTCTGTTGCCTTTGTGTTATTGCAATTTAAGGATGTGAATTGGCTTTGTTGACGATTGCCATCTCCGCATTGCATCTAATCTTCAACTGACTAGGTTTAATATAACTTGTGTAACAATATTACAGTGAAAATTTATTGGATATTTTCTAGGATGATAACTGCAGCACGGTTCAAATATTTTATGTTTCGTAAGTTCGATCTCTTTTTTTGTTATTTTTATTTATTTTTTTTTCCTTCTCACTCTAACATCTTAGAACGAGAATTCTCCTAGCCCATGTAAACAAACCAGAGCAGCCATTACCGCGAGAAGTGCGCTGTCGTTGCAACTATGTTAAATTTTGAATTTTAAAAGTAGGTGAAGAGAAATAAAATTCACTATAATGCGCAGATTTTATTAGAAGTTTCGTAATCTGAGAACTGTATATGTATTTTTTTTAGCCAAATCTCGACAACTTTTGCATGATTTCATAAACAAAACAAAGTGTGCTGTAAAGCAGGATTTTTCGTTAACTCTGCGCATTGCTGCTGTTGTTAAGCGTATTTTGTTTATTTTACACATGGTTTTTACTGATCTTCTGTAATTGGGCGCATAAATGTGCCTGTGCAATGAAGCAGTTTGATTGTTTTACAGATTTGGAATGTTTGTTGTTAAAATAATGTAATTAATTTGCTTACGGAAATAGGTGTCGTATTAATAATGAGCATTAGTTATGTAACGATCTTCGCAAATATATTTTAGTAAATATGCAAAGAAAGAAAAGAAATTGTTCAGAAAAAACAATTTTTGAATATCTATTTTTATATTATGTAAGAAAAATTATTTGTGTCCTTATGTGAATGATTGCCGAAAGGAAATTTGAAAAAATAAAATTTTAGTGTTTCTCTTAATCAAGGCCCATGATCAAAATATTTTGGTTTATGGTTGGTACCATCTTGAGTATTTTCTTAGAATACTTAGAATTTCCCTTCACTTGCGTCTGTTTTTAAATAATAATATGTTACATCCATAAGAACAGATGTGTTTATTAAAAATAAATCGTATGTCTCGTATTTTTAATGACTTTAATATCTTTATTCTTATTTGTAAACATGTTTAATAGTGTTATGCAAACAAGATGATGACGTGACTTTTCATATATCATTTAGTAAATCTATTTCATCAACTGTGCTTCCTTTTCACAAATTAGTTCCATCTCTGGTTATAGCTTTGACAAAGTATTTTAAATATCTGGTATGTGTTAAGTTATTACATATGACCTAATCATAATTGTTGTAATGTGTTATATTATATATTGCTTATAATTTACAATTTTTTAATGTTATTTATATGCATTTTTATTATTGTTATAACATGCTTATCTAAATGCAAGCACTGTATTGTATGATATTCAGGTTTGTTGCATCCTGGGGGAAAGGACCAATTACAACTGTAATTTAAAGCTCCATAACATGTATTTTATAAAATCTTTTAGGAGATGTATGCAGCAGTAAAGTACTTGTTTTGATATTTGAAGAAACTTGAATTGTAGGTGAAAAATAGGTCAGCCTGAATTTTTGCAAACAGTATTTAAATATATATGTTGAATGTTTTGAAATATCATGAAGGTTAAATGTGTATATAATATAAAAATAGGAATGTTTATTTTATTGATTTTATATGGCTGAGGTGTGCTACCTTGCATAGTTTCATTTAATGGTAGAATGAGTTACTTATGCTTGGTGTTTTGTGGCTTTCATATAGAAAATTCTCAGGTTATCCATTTCAGATCTTTTGTATGCTTAATTGTAAATGGGTTACCTGCAGTATTTTTAATTTGTTCATGTTTATTGTGGGTGTAGTAGTAGGTGGATCGAGTAGTAGTTGCAGTTTTGAACTGTTTAAATGTAATGTGCAAATCTCCTTCTAGGATGGCATGTGTAAGAATTTTGCCCTGTTAGTGCAAGTGATTTTATATGCATAGCAGAAATATCTTCTTTAATCCTTATTTTTAGTATTTGTTTCTTTTATATGGTGTGTTGATGCAATATTTTGAAAATACACAACATTAGGCTTTATTTCAAATAAACTAGCTATTTTTCACATGTGGAATTCTTGTTCTGGAAAATAGATATTGTTGCTATTTTGCAAAAAATAATATACTGGAATTTTCTTGCATAAATGATTAATGAAAAAATGTATAGTGGTTATCTTGAAATCCATTGTATTATAATATCACAGCAAATTCCTTTTTCCCTATAACCAGGTTATTTTAAAATTTTTAGGCATTGATTCTCAAATTAGTAGGCTTAAAACTGTTTAGTTTTAAATTGTTTCAGCCTGTTAAATTAAAATGCAAAGATCTAATTTAAGTTATTTTGCCACCCATATTTGGGAATTGGTAAACTTTTCTATGGAGTCTTGAACTATAATGTAATGTTTTCAAATTGCTGCTTCCTTTTTTTTAATTGCTTAGTATTAGTGTATATGTGTAATAATATAAAAAAATAATGTAATAATCATTATATGTTTTTAATATGTCATTCTTATGACTAAATATTTATGTAATTTTTCCAGATTCAGATGTTGTTTTTTAAGGCCATTCCCAAATAGTGTGATGCATTCCTGAATGTTACGGGAAGAAGAACATCTAGCTTTGTAGTTTCTATGATCTCTGCATTATGTTGTTTTAAATGCAAGTATCATTTAATTCCATTTACTCTTGTTTATCAAATAAAAATAATTAATAAGTATTGTTGATAAAACTTGAAAGGCTATTATTTAAATCAATATTTTACTTATAATTTCAGCCTTTACTATAACCTCTGTTATTATCTCATCCAGAATTTCTTAACAGCATCCAAAAACTGTTTAAAATTATCTGAATTAGAATCTGTGTATTGCCATCGCTACATAAATTCACAAAAGTAAAAATCAAAAACATCCTCTGTACTGTTGGTGGCATTTCTTTCTAAAATCCCTTTTTATTACAACCCACATACTTTCCATAGTGTTGATACAAGCTCCGGTTTCCAAATCCTTAAATATCATTGCATAATTTACTGACTATGCACCAGACAATCAATGTTTACTTTCCTATTTGTTCCAAAGCATACAGAAACTTCAGGTTAATCATACCACCAGCAGGCATTTTACGCTGTAAAGCACAAAATAAGCAATGTACTTCCTAACCAACAACCTAGTGTGTAAATAAGCCCTGAGAAATAATTTTTGCAACAGTTTAAAATCACCGCAATCATGTATTAAACCAATCGCGCCATAATAAGGTTTTTATACCATTCAATGTAAAATACTCAGGTCTATAAATGAAACAACGTAGCAATAATCCAAGGGGTACCCTAAAATATATACTAACCCAGCTTAGATAGTTTTAAATTGTGTAGTCTTTGACTATTATTTCACATCTTAACCTGAAATTGATTGTTTTTTTAATTGCATCACCATAAACTGTCGGTGATTTTTGTTAGCACAAGAACGTGCATTTATGTTCCAATTTCTGTTTAGTAAAAAAAACTGTTTTTCAAAACATTTTCATGGCTTGAAGTTACTTTAGAAGTAACAATAATTCACTTCACATCTAATGGGGTTAATAGTTCTACATCAAGTAAAACCTCATAAACTAACAGCAGATTTTTAAATGTTTAATAAAATTGTTATTCTCATATTATCTCATTTTATGCTGCTACTTATAATTAGGTGTGTAATTGGGATGTGATGCATCTGTGTTCTGTGAAGAGTATCATATCGAAAGCATTTTAATTACACCTTAAAGCAATGCTGTATATTTTTGTGCTGAGGAAGAATAGTTGTAATATTGTGTGACATTATCTTTTAGCTGCACTCCACATGCTATTTTTATTTTGCTGAGTTTTCAGCAATCATGAATGCAGTCACAATTCCAATTAATTGAATCAGTAACTATTTAGTCCAGTCATTCGAAATCAAATTTTAAAATTTTTTACATGAAGTACCAGAGTAACTTTTTTCAGAGCTAAAAATCAAATATGCAAATGAACTGTAAAATAAAAAAGACCAAAATATATACATTAATAATAAAAGTAGTTTAGTAATTGACAGGTCTATATATAAATATTTTTAATGAACTTTCTATATACAAATTCATTGGCTCTTAAAATAAAAAGCCCACCATTGGCTAAAATAATGAACACTGGTAGTTGTGCTTGGCTTCAAATTTCAGCAAATGAATTGACTGCAGAGGTGTTTTAGTAGTTTTTCCCTTGTGTCATGTAATTAGAAATCAGTTTCCCTTAGAAAGTCTTTAATAAAGAACCCTTATGTGTTTACCATGTTCAGGTAATGTAATCTAACTAAAAAATAATTCAAGCTTCTTAAAATAATTACTTATTTGAAGAAATGTTCTATTTTTCATTATGTAATCTGTATTAAACATCTGTATACTTATCAGTACTGTTTCTAAGCATTACTTTTGAAGGAACATACGGAACATGATTTTGGTTACAGTTGACATGACTAATGCAACTGACACCGATAACCTGTGAAAATTATGAACTGTTTTCATTATTTTGTATTTGGAAGTATAATTGTAGCTAGTCAGAGCAATTTGCATTACTCTTTGAAATTACTTTGTTTTTACATATTTATTGGAATTCATATAGCAGATACTTTTAACAAAGCCTCACAAGGTATTAATATTTGTGAATATGAAGTTAATGTCCATTATTGGTTTTTCAGCATTATGTGATATGTAATTGTTACAAGTTTGAATTGTTTTAACTTTTATTTAAGTAAATTCTATTGAAACAACATGCTTTCCCAAAGAAAATTATGGTCATTTTCAGCTAAGATTTGTCTGAAATAAGAATCTGCCCTTGTTAATCAGTGATCCTATTAGCTGGAATTGATTGTATTTTTAGAACAGTTCTCGGTTAAAGTTATGAATACTGCAAACCATTAGCCTTTATTTTATCTGAGTGCAACTTGTTTTTTGACATCGGCCTTGTATGTGATTATTCATAAAATAATTTTTAAGCAAAGAAAAATTTCTTTTTGAATGTTTTTTAACAAAATAATTGTATTGAAAGTAAGAAAATAAATATTAATTTTTAAGTCATTAAATTTTAAGTTAAAAATTTAGAGCAAAAAATGAATAATTTGAAGAAAAGGAAACTAAAAAGCATATAATAGATATTTTTTTCAACATTTTTTTAAAAGTCACTTGCAAATCAGTTTTTGAGTTGTTCTTTTCAGTAATTAAGTGTAAATTTAGAGAGCCAACAGTGGAAATACTTGTAATTAAAACAAGACTGCTGTCAGAAGTTAACTATTTGCAAACATTATTAAAAAACGAGTTTGTAAAGATCCATTGCCATTTCAAATTTTGTATGTGATATCCAAACGCATTTGAATAAAATATAATTTAATCATCTAGATTTTAATCCAAATGCTTTAAAAGTGTGGGTTTTCTAAATTCCAAATTGAATGTTATATAATTTAAAATTGTTCCCATCTTCTTAAATGCTTTATCAGAATTAATCGCATGATGCATTGCAAAGTTTTTTGGTTATCCAAGCCTGTTGTTTTCAATATGTAGTAAACCTGCCAGGTTTTTTTATGTATTTTTAAATGTGCATGCAACAATAGCACACAATTCAATGCACACGTTTGAAGGCCTGTGGATTCATGTGCTTTATGTTTAACTGTGTGTTTGCTGTGCAGTATTCACTGATTGTAAAAATTGTGTATGGCTCATATAGATTTTTGTTTTTTTCATAAAATTTCTTTCCTTTTTTTAAAGGCCCTTTATTATTATTATTAATAAACAGAACTGTACCTTTAAGCCAAAAGAAAGCCAAGGAAATGCTTTTTACAATTTTGCCGATGGGTTGATAACTTTTCTTGGGATTGCAGATAATCAGAAAATGCCTGATTAAATTGCAAATCTGAATTTTGTTGCATATAGAGTTATTGTATTTAATTGTTAGTAAGAACAATAGAGATAGTTGGATAGTAGCAAAATTGCAGGAAATTGTGTCTCAGGTTCTGTTAAGCTTTGCTAGTACAATGTGAAGTTTGTTATGATCCCATTTGAAAAGGGCATGTATTTCTGGAAACTAAATAAATAATTTTATTTAGCATCACTGATAGTTGTATTCAATAAAGTGACTTCTTCGGAGAAAGCTAGAATCATCTAGGTCTATGAGTGGTTATATTTTAACTGTATAATCTGTTTTCTTTTTTTTTTTTTAATTCTTAGAAGAAATACTGTTATAAGAATAAATTATTTATTATATTGTTTGGAAACTTTTATGTGAAATACTGTTTTCAATATTTTAATTTTTTTTTTTCTGAAGTTTCATTTCTGATTTCCAATCAACATTTGAAGAAAGTGTGAGGGATTTTTGTTCCATAAAATTGTATTAGGTGAAATTTGGTATTCAACAGTTGTGGCATTTTTTCACAGTTATGTTTTCATTGTGTTTTTAATTATGAGTAAGATATGTCTCATTAAAGCAGCAATCTTTATTTTTTATGTCATGTATAAAATTGCCCTCTCTGATTAGAGATGTATACAAAGTAGTAATACGGTATATGTGCATGTATGCAGTGCTAGTCTTTAATGTGAGCATCTTTGCTTATTATGAGAATAATTAACGCTGTGTGTTACTTTTTATCATTTGTGTGGCATGGTAGACTGGTTTGTTTCTTGTTGTAATCAATGTAAGCTTTACATGATGTAATAAAAGAAAGTTGTAGATCAAAGAACTCTGTAATCAATGAAGTGTTCAAGAGTATTGAAAAGTAGAATGCTGTCTTTTGAAGCATATTGTTTGTGAAAGTAATGTGGACGGATGGCTTCTTAACTCTGTTTTTATCCAAATATAATTTTCGTAAAAATTTTAATCTGACTTTTTAGTGCCCTAAATGCTCCAGCAAGAATATTAAATGTTAACTTTTAAGGTTTTTAAAAGCTACTCTTTGATGATGTGCCATGAAGGGTACTGCAACCAGCCGCAGGATAGTATCAACATATCGTTGAGCTGTATGGAGGATGTATGGAGGATGACTAAAAATGGCCTGCTGTCATAAGAAATAGTACCCCACACCATAACACCAGGGGTTATAGCTGTATGCCTTTCATCCTCTCCAGACACAAACACGGTGGTCATCTGCTTCAAAAGTGAAGCGGGATTCATCGCTGAACATTATACGATGCCAGTCTGATGGCAGCTATGATGATCATCTGCGACACCACTCCAGACAACTCTGCCGGTGTTGTGGGGTCGAAGACAAACGAATTAAAGGCCTATGTGAGCATAACTCTGCCTCAGACAAACACTGTGAGATGGTGGTCGGTACCATGAGAGGTATAGACGTGTCTGTAATGTGTTGAATAGTTGACAATGATACCGTTGGGGCGGTTTGGGCCTGGCGAACAATCGCCCTATCTTGCCTTGCATTTGTGCTCCTTGGCCTTCCAGAGCCTTCATTTCATTGGCAATTTCCTTGTAGCAACTATTGCTGCCAACATCTTTGCACAGCAGTGTCTGTAATCTGCAGGTGGCGGCCTATTGCTTGGTGTGACCATCCAGCTTCACGCAACCCTACGATGCAACCACGTTCGAAGTTGTTTAGTTGTCTGTAAGGTCTTTGATATCGCCGTAATGGCATCTTTAGTTGCTTCTTTATGGAATTATAATGGCAGCAACAAAGAAAGATAAATTTTCCGCCTCTGTTACTGGTTTTATGCTTTGCGAATTGTGCGCTATGATCGCAATTCCTGTTCATTTGCCTTGAAACATTGATCATTTGTATGTTCGATCAAGATGTTTTTGCATACCAAATTTCATCACGATCACAAAAGTCCTTCTTGGTGCTTCGCTTTTTTTGAAAAAGAGTGTATATGCCTGCCAAAATAAATTTGCTGTTTTCCCTAATTTTAAGTTTCATATTGGTGTCATCTAATTAGAGATGTTTATGTAATTAATACTTGTTTTACAGCATCTGTTTGCAGTAAATAATTTTGTTATTTTAGAAAATGGATTAGATATTTAAAAAATAAAGTAATTAACTCAAATTATGATATTCATCTTATCTTACGCAGTTAAAGTAGCTTGAGTAGGTTATTACTAAAAATTACCGAAAAAGAAGATAAAAATCAATGATCAATTAATTGTCTTTTGTGAAAAAAGTAAGATATTTTTCATTTTGAAAGTTACACAATTTGTTCTAAATTAAACAAAAAAATTCATTATGTAAGTTATTAGTAAAACTGTTAAAATGTTTAAACATAAAATTTTCAGGATACTCAATAATTATTTATATTGATAATTTCAGCCTTGATCAAAAGTATGTAGTATGTAATTACAACAAACCCTCGAGGGTTATCTGCCTAAGGGGAGGGATGGGCCTCTTGATCAGATCCTGATATTGAAGAAACCAGTATTTTTCAAATTATGTTTGGTAGAATCTTAGGATTTCATTCAACTCAAAACGGAATCAGAATTTGGAAAAAAAAATTAATTCCATGGGGACTGCTAAGCTAAGTATAAAAAATAACAAAGTGCTTATGTACACTGGTTATCATAAAAATCACAAAAATAGTGATAACTCCCTAAAAAGTAAGCCAAACCATGTAGAATTTGAATATGTTGCCAAGTAAGACTATTTCACTGTGATAGTGATATCAGAAATCTGAGATAGCCAATTCATAACAATGACCTCCAGGCATCATTTGCTTGCAGAACTACGATGAAGAGCCATTAGGAGACTAGAGGCAGGACAAAGTCAAACAGAAGTGGCCAGATGCCTAAATGTGAGCCCTTCTGTGGTTCATAGACTTTGGAGGCAATTTCAAACCACAGATTCAGCATCTAGGAGGTTCAGCCAAGGACGGTCAACTGCTACGACAAGCGCTGATGACTGCTATTTGACATTATGTGCACGCACTAATAGAAACGTTACTCTGACTCTTCTTGGATCCTCCCTTGCTGCAGCTACAGAAAGGTTGGTGTCAACGTCAACTGTGCGTAGAAGGTTTCTGGAAGGTGATCTGTTTGCGAGGCGACCAGCAATTTACGTGCCGCTCACGTCACGCCATAGGAGGGACCATTTGCAGTGGGCCCGACATCTCCACCGGATGTCTGATCAATGGAGGGCTGTACTCTTTATGCATGAGTCCAGGCTTAGTCTAGAAAGCGTTAGTAGGCATTATTTGATATGGAGAGAACCTGGAACCCGTTATCATTCGTCAAACATCCGTGAAAGAAATGCATACAGAAGAGGCAGTGTCTGTGTTTGAGGTGGCATCTCTTTGGGTGGACGCACAGACCTCCATGACCTCCATTTCAGCGCAGACGCACATCACGCCTGCCTGTGGCGCCACTTCAAAGTGCTATTTAAGGCTTGGAGTTTTTGACAATTTCAAGTTCGGCAATTGTGTTTTTCTTGTGGTTTCTTCAAAAAAACGATCAATTATGCCCCGTAGTAAACAGCGATCATCGTTTGATGAAGTATCAGAGTTCGACAGAGGAAGGATAGTGGCCTACCAAGAGTGTGGATTATCTTTTAGGGAAATCGGTTGTCGTGTTGGACGAAACCAAACAAGAATAATGCGGATATGTGACCGTTGGATGCAGGAGAGTACGACGGACTGACGTGTTCGATCGCATGAACCTCAGTGCACAACTTCACGTGATGACAGGAACATTGTCCGCATGGCAGTGACGGATCACGAACCATAGCGCAGCACATTCAGTCTATAACGCATCATCCAGTGTCTGCACGTACCATTCGACGCAGTTTATAGCAGAGTGGTCTATCCACAAGACGTCCATTGCTTCGTCTACCCTTAACGCAGAACCACAGATTTCTCTGCCGCCAATGGGGCGATGAAAGAAGGATGTGGACGGCAGAATGGAATGAAATTGCCTGTACTGATGAATCACGCTTCTGTCTGCAACACCACGATGATCACATTCGAGTCTGGAGATACCATGGAGAGAGGATGCTGAACAGCTGCGTTATGCACTGCCACACTGGTACTGCACCGGGTATTATGGTATGTAGCGTTATTGGATATCACTCTCGCACTCCTCTAGTACGCATTGCCGGTACTTTAAACAGCCAGCGCTACATCTCTGAGGTGTTGGAGCCAGTTGTCCTTCCTTACCTTCAGGGCTTGCCCACAGCCATATTTCAGAAGGACAATGCACGACCATACGTGGCACACATTGTCCAAGGGTTATTCGTCAATCGCCAGATTGAATTGCTTCCCTGGCCGGCTTGCTTTCCGGATCTTTTGCCGATAGAAAACATGTGGTCCATGGTTGCTCAATGATTGACCCAGATTACATTCCAAGCTGCCACACCAGATCAACTTTGGCAACGTGTGGAAGCTGCTTGGTCTGCTGTACCCCAAGAACACATCCAAAGTCTCTTTGAATCAATGCCAAGGCGTGTGGCAGCGGTGATCTCCAAAAATGGCAGCTACTCTGGCTACTGATTCTGGAAGGAACCACAATTCATAGAAGTCTATAAATTTAATCATTTGATACTTGGTCAACATGTTATATACTGAATAAATTTTGTTGTGATATCTCTTGTCATTCTTGGTGTTGCAGTTTTGGTGGCCAGCAGTGTATAACTTGTGGAATTTGCTAGTAATGAAAGAAACTGTGGTAAAATTTATCTAGTAATGCAATGTTTTGCTGCAAAGTCGCCAAAGAGAACAGTGATGAAATGCATTGATAGATAGCTGCTGACCAAAGAAGAAGCTTTGTGCAATTCAGTTCGCCTATGTTTTTGAAGGGAAAGCAGATCGCTGGAAGGAATAGTGTTAAAAATTAGAGATTTTGCAAAAAATATGTTTTATTTTTTTAATAAATTTTACAATACTTATATAATAATTAAAATTTTTAAAAGTTTATTTTCTTTTGATATATTGGTAATGTTTGTCGACTTACAATTAATATAGATAACATTAAACAAAATTGTGAAAGTTGCTATCTTGCACCTGATAAAAGATTTTTACCTTTTCATATGTAAAAAATCTGCAGTTTGTATCAAGGTGGATGAGTTAATAGTCTCATTTCTTTTGTTATTGTAACCTAAAATTATATTTAATATATTTTGTTTATAATTATGACCATGCTCAGTCATATACAAATGAATCAATTTACAGACCAGTGTAAAATTATATGTAATAATATGGCAAGCACTTCCTCCCCTCAGGAAGTCTGCCCATTACTAATGTCTTAACTACGAAATATAAGGAAGGAAACATAAATTTAAAGGCTGAATGACCTTTGGGAGGGGTCAAATGGTATTGCAAGAAGTTAACAAACAAAATGACAAAATGTTCCATTAAATTTTGTCTTGCTTCTATTTTGCACTGAGACAATTAAGCCTGAATCGTATTAATTTAGTTATTTATTATACTTACGTCTAATTCTTGCACATGCTTAAGACTTAACTGAGTCCTGAATAAAGAAATTCCAACATGTACTTAAGCTTACTGTGGGCTGGCGCTAGATATTTTGCCACCTGATGCAGTCTCTGTGGGTCCTAAATTCTGCTACCAAGCACCTAAATTTTTGCCACTCCATAATTTTGGGTCCCAGTGCTTTCCCTAAATTCTAAAAATTTTATCATCCCTTAATTTTGTTACTCTAAAATCCAGAAATTTCGTTTTCGCTGAATTCTGACCCCGGTGTGGGGAATATGAGCACGGGTGCCGGTTCTGGGTTTATGTGAATAAAAAATCAGTTATTCTTAATTCAGATAGCACTAAATGTAAACTTTTGTCCTATGAGTATCATTAACAAAATCTGTTTTTAGCATATGGATAGAAATTTTCGCTAAATTTTTCCTCATCAATATTTAGCTTACTTAACTTTAATCTGTAATCATCGCCAAGCGAATGTCACAACATAAAAGATTTCCATACTCTTCGTTGTTCAGTCAGTAATATAAAAAAGATATTTAGGCATCGCTGCATGAATCATTACTCAAATTGTCAAGTGTTGATAAACATATGATGATGAAAGCAAAATATAATGAATAATGTTTCTCCAAGTTGGCATCAGGGATATGAAATTTTGGTATTTGTCAAGTAAGCGATGTTTCTAGGTAGAATGTTTCAGTTTGAGATGTGTACCAAGATACGCAACTATGGAGCCAAATTTATTGATCACAATATTTTATGCTAAATTGATAGTTTCTTCAGTAACGAAGTATTTTATTTAAGTGCCAAATTAAGAATCGGAATTCTTCACATTTTCGTATGGAGGGGAAAAATCAGCTTGCGTAAAGCATAAAAAAAATTCTTAAAAATTTTTTTGTTGGTGTCTTTAAAGTCTGGATTTTAGATCATTCCGGAAATCGGAATCTCGGACTTTGTACTGTATTTTTTCCCCAATGGTGGAAGCTAGCCATTATAGGTCACTGCTAAGGCAGGAAGCAGTGGTCACTTTATTATGTGGGCACTTAATAGGTGGGCCACTTGTACCTCTTATGAAGGAATAGATAATTTACATCCATGCCTTTTCTGTGATTTGAACCCAGGCTCTTTGGTACAGCAGTCAGAACCACTAATGTCTTTCTTGTCTGAGCAGCGCAAGATGATATATGTATTTAATTCTTTGCCTGAAAAAAAATTTTTTTTTTATATGAAGTTGAGAACTGTAGCCTTCTATAAAAAGATTTTATGTATTTCATTAAGATCACATAATTTTTTAATGTTCTAAAAATTTACATTAGCAACTGACATGTAATAATATTTTGCTGCATTTTATATTCCTTCTAAATCAAATGTTGAAATTTATTGCTCCTTAAATAATATATGTCTTTGAATTTACTGAGTATTTCTTTTAATTAAATGTGTTAAAATCATGAATCTTTTTACTTTGTACAGTATAAATTTGCATTTCTAACAGTTCCTCTTTCTTTGCAGATTTTGAACGGATAATGTAACATTGCTGATGTGTGTGCAATACAAAGCCCGGGGCACTGGAACCTAATATGTACCAGGGTGTCCTGGTGAACTGTGTGCTATAGAAATGTAATAATCATTTTTTTAATATTGCAAAGTCATTTAGTAGTTATAAAACTGGAGGGCGCTACAGCAATTTTCGAGATGGTGAAGACTTTTCAAGCCTACTTACCTAACTGCCATCGCACGTACAGTTGCATACATTGCCGAGCACATCTTGCTAATCATGATGAGTTAATATCAAAGGTAATGTCTGTGAATGCTGTTTTAAATTTTGATCATGTTTTTGCAAAATATATGTATGAAACTGTGATTAAGCATATGTAATAGGAGTTTGCCAATCCAAATATTGACCTCCAAAGATTGTGATTATTAATATTATGAATTAAAAGTTTAGGTAAATAAAAGACTGTGCTTTTAATAATATGCAGATGCCTAAATGGCCTGACTTTACTGTTTAAATGATAACTGGTTGATAACAAACTGGGGGGGGGGAGATTGGATTGAACTGAAGGATTTCTGTAGCAAAACAGTTTAGCCCAAAGGGGTAATTTGCCCAGAAGGGCTATTAATTCCATTTTGTCATTTTGCATTTGTTCGCTGTAAAAGCCGAATCACTTTTCAAATAGTTGCCACCAAATATTAGAGCCCTGCATTATATTTAAAGAAATTAAGTAATGAAAGATTTGCATGAATGTATGTATGTTTCTCGCATTGTGAAAAAACAAGGATATCGAGAGACATTAAATTTTGAATAACGTAGTCTCCACTCTAATATGAGCATCTGGAAGTCCAGACTTGGAATTTGTTGTATTTTCTGTTTCATATATTGTAAAACTAAGAAATTTTTTTATTTATTTATTTTTCAGCGATTTCAAAGCATTCCATTAACACTAACATCACATGCATCTTCAAGCACGGATATTTTATGTGCAAAGTTTCTTTACATTTATGTTGGTAGTGTAGCAATGCAGAGATGTTTCAGTGTCTAATGGTATTTTGCATAGATTGACTTTGATTGTCTGTATCACTTTTCGAATCCTGTTTTGAATCCCCCGTGGAAAAAAACACCCCTTTGCATGTAATCTAAAACGCTTTCAGATTTTTTTAATTTTACTTATTATATATTTTTATACTGAGCTTGCCATATAAACGAAAAAATGAAATATTGCATTGCTTTATGGCTTGAATATTAATTTATATATGCTACTGACGTGTTTGTGTGTAATTTTTTGTCACCACATACAAAGCAGAACTTTTTTTTACATAGAATGTGTATTTAGTGCTAGAACTACTGATAATATATTCACACTTCCTGAAAAAAGGTCATTTCTAATGTTTAGATTGCACTTAAAAGTGTGGCTGTGATTTCCCTCCTCTCTTAAAAAGTTTGGCCACTTTTCCTAAGAATATGTTTAGTGAAAAAGCATCTCTCCTTCCTAGGCTAATAACTTTTTAAGGCTTTGCGATGCAGTACAAAAACATTTCAACATTCTGATTGTTCATTTATGCATCATTGAAAGCTTGGTTAAAAAAATAAAATTGTGTACAGATAGTTATTTCACAATCTGATTTTTTAACTTATTTTTAATTGGCTACAACAAACAGCTCTGAAATTCTAGTGGTCTTTTCACAAAAACAGAAAGATTCATGCATTAATGATGGTTCAGTTACTGACCGTAAAAATGTTAATGTGATGTAGGATGTTAAGATTCAAAATTATTCAGTCAATCTCAATTATGTAGTAATGAATTTTAAATTATCTAAGAATTGTACTAAACTCCTTTAATTGATAAAAAGAGAGAACAAATATTTTATTATGAAAATACTGCTATATTAATATTATTGCTGGGAAATGGGTTTATTGTCATCTTTTTGCACAAGAATAGTAAGAATGAATAAGTAGTATACTGTTAATCGAATGGTATGGAAAGTTGGCATCCAGTACTGATAAGTGCAATACATTTATTTTTTTTAATTATATGGATATTTATTGTTCAGCACTAATAAATGGAGTTATTTTCATGTGCATTTCTAAAGGATGTCTGAAGACTTCCTTAGAACAGCAGAAGTGGGTGTACCTTGGTCACTTGATGTATCTGAAAGTTGTAAAAATCTAAAATTCTTCTGACAAATTATGTAATGATCTTGACTGGACAATGTGTTGACTCTTCAAGGTAATGTGCATGTTTGGGCAGCAACAAGAAGGATTTTTAGTACATGCATTGAATGAGATATGATTAAGAGTTAACATCGAGAACAAAAAAACAGGCTAAAAAATATCTGTTGAATATATGTAAGTGCGTATATTTCATTTGACTTCTTGTTTTCTAAAAGGTATTGACTAGTCCTTAGTAAAAAATTGTGAGAAAATTATCAAAAGCGTGAGTAATGCTGAAGGCAATTACCAAAAAGTTTCTCCATAATCAAAAGCTAAATTTAAAATAATTTTGTTGATTCAGATATTAGAAAATTGTTGTAAGATAAAAACTTTTTTATTATAGTGCCTGAAAGTAATTAGTAGACCTTACAAAAGTAAAGAGCTTGGTATCCTCTCCATTAAAATTATAAGGATCCTCCAAAGTATGCAATTATTATCGAAGATTGTGGACGTGATCAGTATGGAGGTTAGCAGAAGCTGGCTGTTATGTATATTGATTCTGTTTCTTTTTCCGGATTACTTCTGCTTAAAGAGTTCAAGCAGCCATAGAAAAAGAAAAACATCATATACTGCTTCTCTGTTAAAAGAATGGGCATGTAGTATTTAAAATTCATTAAAAAGAATTAAGCTAATTATATAGTTTTCTAGATAAATTTATTTGAAACTGTTCCCCCTCCCCATTAGAGATCATTTTTGATTTAGAGCCCAAAACTTTCTAAACTCAGTATGTATTTTTGAAGTTTTTTTGTTGTAAATTCTGCATTTTCCAAAGAACTGTCCATGAATATATTCATTCTTTTGAACTGTAATATTTTTACTTCAGAAATCTGTTTTAATAAATAAATAAGTTTTGTGTGGGATAACTTTCTAATGTAGTTGGTTTTAAATGCATCACTGCGAAGCTAAAGTGGAAGCTGTCATGGTTGTTCCTACCTGTCTTTGAACTTTATTTCTAACATTTTCCAGAAAAATGCCTGTCTGCAAGCAAGCTGCTAAAACCTTTCATTGAATTTTCTTTAAGATTTAATATTTTTCTGCAATGGGAATGCCAAGTATATAACCTGACAACAGTAAGCAAAAAGATTTTTTCTGTCTTCTTTTTTTATGGCAGATGTATTCCATTCCATAAAGAAAAATGAATTTATATACGATGAATGTGAAGCACATCAGCATCAAACTAGACAAGATTTAACCTGGTATTGATTTTGATTTTATTAAGTGCATTAACAACTCAGATTTCTTCAATTTTCCATCCAGTTTTTTAATGCATATGTTTCTTATTTTTTCATTCTGTTTCATGTTATGCTTTTGAATAGCAACTGGAAATTAACCATACAGTACTAAATGGCCAGGACTCCAAAATGCTGGTAGGTTACCCAGATTTGAATGAGTTGAAAGCCTGATTTCAGCAGTTTGAATGAACTGTGTGTCTGAGATGAATATGGAATGGTGTTAAAAGTCCCACAAAGGGTGTTCCTTTTATAGGCAGACAGCTTTGTTATGTTTTGCATAAACAAGTCTGAGCCCAGTTTGAAGTCATGTAAATGAAATCAATTAAATTAGGATTTCAAGAATAAAGTCTAAATGTTGAGATATTTTTGAAGTGTTACTTGTGTATGGGAAGGTAAATCAAAACAGCTGCAGATTTAGATTTAAGCAAAATTCTAGATTGACTTTGATTTTATAATAAAAACTCATTTTGAGGAGAGTAATAGGAAATCCTTTACAATTTCTGTATAAAATCTATGGCAATCTAAGGTTGAATTTTATATACTATAAATATTATTTATCAGTTGACTGATTTACCTGATATCATCTATTGCATCTGTAGTGTTTAAATAATATTATATTTTTCATTATTATTAATGTTAAATCTTTTAAAGTAGTGCATCATTTAAGACTGAGATGCTTTTGAGATATTAAGTTGGTTTTTTTTTTGGGGGGAGGGGCTTTTTTATTATTATTATTATTATTATTTCACTGGAAATGTACTATATTAATATGCCTCATGATCTAATTTGCCAGTTTATAAAGATGCTATTCATGTAAAGAATTCGCTTCTATATCAAATGAAAGATTCCTAAAGCTTTAAGCAATCAAAATTTATTTATATATGTTAACAAAAAAAAGTGCAGATTATTGAACAGATATACCTAAGAAATATTTAGTTAGTTAGATAATTAATTGAGATGGATACTTTAACTATTTAATTCATTCCATTAAACCAGGAGCTGTGAAAGTGTATAAATATAGGGAATATAATGTTTTAAAAGAAAGAATTTAATTTAGAATGCCATATTGTTTAGTAAATAAACCAAACATTCGTGGTAAATTATTAAAATCTTAATTTGGATAGAAAACAGATTTATTAAAAATTTTATCTTGTGAAACAAATGAACATTATTACATATAAAATAGGTAATAATCCAGACAAAAGTGCATTTCTGTTTAAAATTTATATACATTTAAAAAAAATATTTAAATTTTTTTATCATTATTAAATAAGCTGTAACAAAGCAATTCATAGATACAGGAATACTTTTTAAATCTATGTAAATAATTAATTTCCGTAAGTTTTTAAATTCATTAAAATTTAAAAGAAAATAGATAAAATGTTCTGTAATTTCTTATATTTTTTTCTTTTTTGGAGTACTTTCTGATTATCCTAACTTTCCTCCCAAAAATTCTTCAGCTGTTGACAACTATTTTTTCACCAAGTTAAGATGCAAAAATACAGCCATTTTCAAAAATGGTGGTGCACTAAGAATTATGTAAATCAGCAATCAATTAATAAAATAAAAATGCAAGAAACAAATAATAAAACTCCCCCCCCCCAATTGTACGCAGCAATTTGTTTTAGCTTCAGAAACCATGAGAGAACTATGCAGAAACTTACCATCTCACATAACTTGACTTACAGTGTCATGTATGTAGCTATCTGTTTTCACTAAAATAAAAGGAAAAGAAGAAGAAGAAATGCTCAAATTTGGCATTGTTCATGCTGTTGTTTACTCATGTTAAAAAAAAAGTAGAGATTATAGTATTTTTTGCTTAAAAAAAGTCAAGGAATAGCACAAATTTATCATTAGTGCTTAAATTTTGATCCATAAGATTCAGTCATTTATGAAGTACAGTTAAATGGTATGCGAATTTTCATATTGTTTTGCCTACTTTGGCAACATAACATGTTGCCTCTTGAATACTTTTCTGGGAGGGTAATCAGGAAGTACCCTTTTTCTTTCATTACTGTATGTGAATTTTGGCTAGAATTTTCTTGAAGTTTATTGAAGTCATCAATTCAATAGACAGACAATATATGACTGTGTTTGTTCAGTATTTACATAATTGCTTCCTCACCTTTTTTTCCAGAATTCGTTAGACTTTTTCCTACGTAATAGTTGTGTTTTGTTTTCTCTCTGTGAAACTACCTGATGTTCAGCTATTTCTCTTCAAGTTGTCTTTCAGAAAAGTGCCTCTGTCTGCAAAATTAATTTAATCAGAAAGTGATTTCAGAACCATAGTGGTAATTAACTGCATTTACCTGTACTTCTGTATTGGCAGATCTTCAAAGCTAAAGCTTGTTTATGTACTTTTCAATCTATGTCAGCATTCTCTGTGTTTCTGTTCAAAGATGATTGAAATGCTTTTGCGTGCAGATTTGTATTTCGTTGTTTCTATATGTATCATATTCTTTATTATTTGTTATAGATGACTGTTTTTTTGGCTTTTCTTCATATGTCAACACAGGCAGCATATATTCTCATGTCATGTCTATATATCTGTATTGTCTTGACTTTTCTGCAATTTCTCATAAACTTTTCATTTCTTTAATAAATTTTTTGTTCAAAGAAACTTTGTGAAACTCCAATTTGTAACAATCAGACTTAATCAGAAAAGGGCCAATGTTATATAAGATATTTGATAATGTTAAGTATAAGATATTGGAATTTGAGATTTTTATGCCAGTATTTTTCCCTTATTATTTGAGATTTTTATATCATCATAATTTTCATATCAAAAGAAAAAAATACCAAATAATCTTGCATTCCAATATCCAGTCAAACTCAAAATGCAGAGACTTGTAACAATAATAATTTCAATTCATTAAAATAGTAGATTACGGCATCCTTTTCTAAGCATAAGGAAAGAATATTCTCAAAGTTCATAAAGTGAACATTGGTGCTTTTTCTCTGTA
This sequence comes from Stegodyphus mimosarum, assembly GCA_000611955.2. Lineage (NCBI taxonomy): Eukaryota > Metazoa > Arthropoda > Arachnida > Araneae > Eresidae > Stegodyphus > Stegodyphus mimosarum. The sequence continues at coordinate 27,202 of KK118922.1, forward strand.
GGTACACTTTCAACTTTATGAAGCGGGACCCTTCATCTTAAGACATTAATTATATGGCATGTTTGCTATTCAATTAAGTATGCTTACTATTAAAAAAAAAAAAAAGATTTAGAGGCCACTTGAGTTCCAGGATCTTTCACAATTGTAACTTAATCTGATCCAGTAAATCTACTTTTGCTGAGGTACTGAATTATTTTTTTTTTCTTTGGAAATTATTATTAGTACTTTGCCCTTTATGGTTTGATATATTTTAAAGATTTAGTGCTTTTTCAACATTTATTATAAACTCTATTAATGATTATTCTTATTAATGAATTTTAGAAACCTGAATTTTGTAAAAAAAAAAAAAAAAAACTCTTCTTCTACAAGTGTTTTAGATTTCAATATGCATTGCAATGATCATCAGTATTTTTTATCTTTTTTTTACTTTCTGATTATCCTAACTTTTCTCCCAAAAATTCTGCAGCTGTTGACAACTATTTTTTCACCAAGTTAAGATGCAAAACACACAGCCATTTTCAAAAATGGTGGTGCACTAAGAATTATGTAAATCAGCAATCAATTAATAAAATAAAAATGCAAGAAACAAATAATAAAACTTCCCCCCCCCATGAGAGAACTGCAGAAACTTACCATCTTGCATAACTTGACATACAGATTTTATTTAAATTTCTTATTTGATAGTTTCTTATTTTTTTTATCTTGTAAATTTATTTGATACTTTCTGATTGTCAGCACCCTGTTCATAAAATGTCAGCAACCATTGGTGACTAATTTTTTGCCATGCTAAGTTGTGAAAGACAACAGCAATTTTTAAAAATGACGGCACATTAAGAATTATATAAAACAGCAACCAGTTAACAAAATTTAGAATGCAAACCACTTCTGTAATAAAACACATACCCTTTTTTGGAAGGGAGGATGCTAGTCTCCCCGTATAAAAAATAAATAAATAATTGCAGAAACTCAGAATTGCTTACAACTTGGCATGGTGCACATTGTCATGTCCCCATATATGCAGCAGTCTATTTCCCATTATACACTGTCAGTTTTTAATGAAAGCTTCCCGCAGCCGCAAATATTGTCTGTGCAAACAGTTCACATTAGTGGCTTTAATCATATTTTGTTAAATGATTTTTGGCATTTGAAAGGAACAGACTTCCTTTAGAATACTGTGTTGTAAAATTTGTAAAAAAATGTCATTATCATTAAGTACAAGGTGTCTGAAAACTGAATGGAACTATCATGCTACCATATTAGAACCATCATTTATTTCTAGCTCTGTTGCAAAAAGTCAGCTACAAAATCAGAGACGTAGCTAGGGCTTCCAGCACCCAGGGACAACTGAAGATTTTGCGCCTCCCTCCTGTTTGCCAAGAATGCAAAACATTTCATTCTAAAATTTCTTAACATCAATTTGGTGCCCCTTGGATAGTGCCCTGGGGACAGATGTTCCCCCCTAGCTATGCCCCTGCACAGAATGTCACCAAATCATGTGTACAGCTTTAGGTAATAATGTTGTATCGTATGACACTGTGAAGGTTTTATCGAAAGTTCAAAATAAGGGCTATGACGTTCAAGAAGCAAATCGCTATGGCCGGCCTGCAAAAACTTGTTGAAGAAGATCAGTATGCGTCACCACTCGAGAGCTTGCTAAAGAGTTAAGACGTCAGTGCCATGTCCATTATAGTTGCGTTATGCATCGCATAAATTTGTACAAGTTCAATTGCTGGGTGCCGTAGGGCTTTCAATGGAAATTGGCATTCATCTGCTGCGCATGTTGGCTTGGAAATATTTTTCAGGGTGGATAATGGAAAGTAGCATTTTTTCTTTCATTGTATGCAATTTTTTAATGTATTATTCCTCTAAGTATTGTAATTAATTATCATACTAATAATGTCAGTTTTTTATGTCTGAATGAATGACTACACTCAGTTCATATTTCTTTGGGAAATGATATTGGGGATATTCTTTGGGAAATACATTTTCAATTGTAGAATATTTTGTGTGATAAAATCTAAGCATTAGTTTAAACATTCTGTGTTTCAGTTGAAATGTTTTATTGCATTGAATATTTTTAATTTGTAAAAAATGTATTAACATATTCTGTCAGCATGTTTTTTAGAGTTTAAGAAATATAATGATTAAGTGATATATAGAGTATTTTTTAAATTTTCAGACATTTTAAAATTCAAATGAAAGTATTAAATTATTTTGTTATATTAATATTTATATGAAATATATTGTTTTAAAACATATTTCTTTAAAATAATACTTGTGTTAATTGAAAGAAAATGTACGGAAACTTTATCATTAGTATATTCATCTTTTTCCTCTAAAAATCTATTTTGTGTTTCCCGTCATCTTATTTACAAAAATAGCAAGTAAAATTTTATTACCATTGGTTCATTCTTTGAACCATTAGGTAGTTTTAATCTTACTTTACCTTTAAAGAAAAAAATACTGTGTCTTACAAAAATTGAAATAAAAGAAAATGTTATACTTAATACGTAATAACTTACGTAGCTGTAAATATGATACCAAAATAATTTGAAAACTAAATGAAATTTCAGAATTTAGTATAAGGAAATTATTTTTAAAGAGAATTTTTAAGGGGACAAGAAATTAACAGTGTCTAAGATATGTTTCTGTATTAGTGTTCATGTGTTAAGTGTAGGTTAATGTACTGTGGAGATAGTTGTAGCAGAATGGAACTTGCTATATTATGCAGATAATGAATTAAAATTAATTACTGCTAACCAATTTTTAATGGCATTCACATTGACCGCTTCAAATAAATCAAAATAGCATTTATATTCTATATTTGCTATCTAATGTTGTTTAAAGTGTAATAATTTTGGGTATTTCTTCATTATAGTGGTCCCCAAATTTAATAGCTTGTAGGGTTTATATTTATTTTAACTAACATTTATTTTAAGTTAATATTCCTTTCCTGTTTAGCCTTCATTTTCCCCTAAAAGTGCCCTTGCCAGAGTATGTAAATTGTAGTAGCACGCGCAGTTTATTCAAATTTAGCGGAAGCCAATTGAATTAAATAGTAGACGAAACCAAAGTGTCAAGAGTCTGCTTTCAAACTACGCTGGAGATATTGCTCGGTAGAATTTAGATCAGCGCGTATCAGCCTGTGTGCCTAGCTTTGCAGAAGGACTACTTTTCAACTGTTTAATCAGAAATCTTGCTGAAATCTCAGCGGTAATTGAAAACGCTGTTAGTTAGGATCTCAGAGCCTTGTCAATAGTTTACCTTACTTTTAGTTGAACCACTGGGTTGGCGCAGTTTGTGAATGTCAAGATCAAAAATAAAAAGGGTTTTAACCCCTTCTTACGTTGTTTCTGTGTATACTTAGGCACAAACACTACCCCATTTTCTGACAAGTTGGACTAACGAGATCTTACAAGCTAATCAACCGAGATGTAACGTGTAAGGAAGTATAAGAACACATGGTGAGATTTCTTCGAAATATTTTGGTTGATTAGTCATTCAGTCTTGAGGGCCACTAATAATAAGGAAGTACCTAATTCAGTATGTTCTTTTTTATCCCTCTTAATTTTTGTTTTTAATTAATTAAAGTTTTTTCTTATTTAGTCATTCCAAGGGAGTCAAGGGCGTGCTTATCTATTTAATTCTGTGTAAGTATTTATTTAGTTTTATGAAATTTGTGTCATTTTTATTTTTTAATAGGTGCTAAAAATTCCCATATATCTTTACTTTATATTATTGCTATATACTAATGCATAACAAAAGGATTTCAAATAGATAGTATGTTGTGTTACAGAATAGCTGTTTTATTAGCAAGATTTTTGTCATGTTAAAACTCACCTCTAAAATTGTATTTAATATTCTAAGTAATGCAATGTACTGTTTAAAACTGATTTGTGGTATAGTTATATCTGGCATGGTGTGTTTTATTTTTAAGCATAATTATATGATAAATGAAATCGTATTATTCAGATAATGGATGAATACATCATTCAGATTTGTTCATAGTGTTATGTGAAACAGTTTTAGGTAGGGTTTTCAGCATCTGGGGACAGCTGAAAATTTCACGCTACCTCTTGTTTGCTTAGCATGGAAAATATTTAATTCTAAAATACTGTAACATCAGTTTTGCTCTCTCTGGATGCTGCGTCCAGGGACAGGTCTCCCCTCTTAGCAACCCAGCTGTAAAAGAGGAACATGAAAAATGTTAAACTAGATATGCGAAGAGTGGAGGTTTAATGTAAAACCATTGAGGCAGAAAGTTGTTAAAAGTTTTCTTCCTTTATCCCATTTATGAACTTAAGAAATACATTACCTTTATTACCTCTAAATTATTACATTTACTGTATTATAAATAATACTGGCATATTTTAATGTTTCATTTAAATGAAATAATTACGACCATACAACATTCCCTCTCAGTGGTTGATCAAATATTAATGGAAATGTTGATTTTCACTGCTGTTGCATGAACAAACATTAGAATAAATGGTACGACATAAAAGATATGCGGACTTGTCATATATGAGTGTCATCCTCCCCTTTGTTATTAGAACATTTACTTGACACCCAAATGATGCAAATGCGCTATAACTGATATATCGTGAATGCTATGACAAAGAATCCAGCATTTAGTAGAAATAAGAATTAATAAATTTTATGTGTATTGTTATATTAACTTGAAGTGGTGATACATTTATTTTTAGTTTGCTCTTACATAGGTTTATGATGATACCCTAAAATGTCTGTAGGCAGTACTACCTACTTTGAAGCTTATATCATTAAATAATACAACTTTCATATGTGAGGGAGTATTCTACATTTTAATTTTTAATAATCTTGTATCTTAATTTTCTTCAGAATTTATTATTAATGTATTAAATCTATCAAATGTACAAATGATAGTAAGTAATAAATGATATTTTGATAACTTTTTTTATCAATATATTAATCTCTAAATTTAAAGTAAAGCAGTATTTCAGATAGTATAAAACAGAAGTGATAATTCAATTTTTGTGCTGTATAGCCTTGTATGGAGGGAGGGTTCCTTGAAGTTGGAAGGGGATTCTGCAAAATAAAATGCTAAAAATGCTTGCCCACAAATCAAAAAATGCAGAAGTCTTAAGAATTTTTTATTCATTAGTGATCGAGATCGTGAGAATCTCTGAAAATGAAACAGATGTTTTGGTTCATATATAAAATGTATCTTACATTTGATTCTGTCTTCTTGTTAAATTTTAACTGAAAATGTATTTCTTGTAGAGTAAATGTTGGATGTGGACCAGCTGAAGAAAGGGTTCTTCTGACTGGCCTACATGCTGTGGCAGACATATATTGCGAGTGTTGTAAAACAACACTAGGATGGAAATATGTAAGTTTTATTTCTTTACTTTCTCTGTGACTAACATTAATATGAGAAACTGTCTTTTTTTATTTAATTGTTCTGAAAGATGATTGCATTTCTGGGACAGTTAAATGTTGGCATACATTACTTTTAGTAAAGTGATAAAATAAGTCCCACTAGTGGCGACCCCCCCCCCTGCCGCCACACGAGTATCAGCAGCCACCTACTAGGAGTTCAATCTCTGGTGAACAAGCTATTTGCATGCTTGGTTTCCATGGTTATTCGTATATTTAATGTCATTATGAGCCAGTTTCCCTCAGAAAGTCTTCCACAAAGGCATCCCTCTCTCTAGGCCAGTGGTTCTCAACTTTTTTCCTGCGTTGCATCCCTTTCACTTTTGCTAGATGAGCATTCTGTCCCTTTCCAAAGCTCGAAAAATGCATATTATTTACAAACTATATTTTTTTTATAAAAAATAGTTTTATTTATATTCACAAACTAAAAATAAATACTTCACAGATAAATAAACTGCATTCTAAATCTGAACCTATGAAGTTCTCAGTTCTCATGTGCTTTGTTGTATTCAAATATACCAACATGAGAAAATAAAATACAGAGATAACTAATATTTTTCATTTTTAAAATGCAGTGTTGGAAACTATGTAAGAAACATTGAAGAAATGAATTTTTCGGCTCTATTTCTTAAGTGATATGTGCAAAGCGTAATGACATACATGATGTATATCCTTTAGGTGTAGCATATTTAACATTTTGTAAATGAAGTGAAACATAGTTTATTAGTAACAAAAGTTTTCATCAAATTGCTTTCAACAATCTTAACAATAGTATTTGAAAATGTGGAAATCCCTTATTATTTTGTTTTTGCATATACTATTTATGTGCTTTGTCTAGTTCTGAGTACAATCAGAAATTTCTTAGTTTAAATAAAAACAAAGCCATGTGTGCAAGTTTCTACTAAACATATTCATTTTTTTTAAAGTGTTTAAACTTTCATTTATGCAATAAGTAATTGTATCAGTAATTTAAAAAAAATCATTTTATTTTTGAAATGAAATTTTATTTCACCTTAAAAATTGTTTTAGGGCTATATGACCATCCAAATATTTAAAAATATTACATGGAAACTAAGAAGTTATTAGTTCTTGGAGTGACCATATTGGCCAATAGGTAAAATTTCAGAATACAGCAGTGCAACATTAACAAAGACCCCAGGAGATAAGCAGTTGTTTCACTGAGTAGGCTGTGGTGTGTTCTAGTGGTTTATTTCCTAAAGCCTTGGAAGTTCTTATTCATTATCACTAATATTTCAGGAGTTTGGGAGAAAGGTTTTGAAAAGAGTCTAGTTGTATATTACGTAAAAAGGATTAGTTAAATTATTGGAGAATCTGTGTTATATAATTTTATAATCATAATTGAATTGCTGATTGAATCCATTATCTTATTTATGCATTTCTTCTGTTATCTAAACTCTGCTTGAAGGTAATTTTTGTTAATCGTATGAATACCAGGCATACTATTTGAAATATACATTCCAGTTTGATCATCTGATGTTTGTTTTCAGAGCGTTCAATGGAAAATTTATGTAAAAAAGTTTAGCATTCATTTTCGTCATTGCTATTCCAAAAAAATATGGTTTCTATTCTGGAAGTTTTCTGGCAGGTTTTAAAATATTCCTTTTTAGTTACTTACATTAGTTGTAGCATTAGTCATTAGATGCATATTTCTTTTGTTATTCTGATTCTTCAGTTATGCTTTATGAGTGCTTCGTTTTCCATCAGTCTACATGGAAGTAATGTAATCAGGAAATTAAAGTAACATAAATATTTTCAGCAAATTAGTCCTCATATCTATTTTGGTGCATGAGATCTTCCATCTTGATATCTATACTGTTAACTTTGAACTGTTTCACATGCCTGTGTCTAGTCCAGTTATGCAGTTGCTTCCTGTTTTCTTCTATTTAATTTACAATATTTATTTCTTGAATAATGTCATATGAAAAATAAAAATTGCCATGTTTGAGTCTGTCAATAGTTTGGCAGAGCTGTCAAACTATACTCTGTTGATGTGACGAGACATTTTCTTTAAAATGTGTTTTGTCTTGAAGAATATTTGAATACTTGAAATTTTTCATCGATTTTGTCAAGTGTGTATTCTTTTCTTTAAACTTGAAAGCCATCTCTTGTGTAAATCGTAGTAGCCTAAGAATTGACAGTTCTGTGGAAGTCTTGAATTTCTGTTCTGTTTATGCATATCATCAATATATGTTTGTAAATTCAGTTTTCTGAAGACGATAAAACTACATTTATTTATTTTTCATAGTTTAATTAAAAATTTAGACTGCATTCTATAGTTCTGCCTTCTGCATTTAACATATTGGAAGTCTTGACCTTATCACTGGAATTTGTTCAATGAATATATAATTTGATTCAGTTACTAATTTCTTCAGCAGGTAATTTGAGTTTTCCTGGCATATCTTAAAATTGACTAATTTTGAGAAAATGATTTATGCCAGATCATTTTGGCTTCTGTATTTGTTTCTCTGTTCATTTTAATTTTTTGAATTTACCATGTTTTCTAAATTATGATGCTGTTTTTAATGGGGCCAAAGGGATTTTACTGTTGATCTGACACACTATTTTTTTTAATTCTGTTTTTATTATTATTATTATTGTTTTGGGCATATAAAAAGAGCATATAAGTTATATATGTGTATATCTGAAAGGTTTTATTTGTAATATAAGTTTTCTTATTCTGAAGGGTTCCCCCCCCCTTCTTTATTTTGTAAGCAGCCTTGTATCATCTTCAAATATTGCACAATTTTTTGCTTTTGAAGTATTGCTATTTCTGTGATGTCAAAAATTTCACTTTTAAGTATGTAGTAAATGTATAGGTGAATCTCTGCCAAAGAATTAACTAGACAAATGATAAAATATAAGATGATATTTTGATGAATTGAAAACATTAGAATAGGCTTCTTTTAATAGGCTCAGTAAGAAAATTTTATATGATAATTTGCTGACTTTTATACATAATGTAATTATTGTAGTGAAAGAAATAGTTAGGAAAATTATGGCACATTACTTTAATTCTGTGTAAAGAGCTTTATTGATGTTTTAAGGGTTTGTTGTTTGTTGTATTTTTAAAAATTCTAAAACCTAAGATGAACAAAACAGAGCCCCATTTCTTGGGTGGAAGAGTTCCCTGCTAGTGATTGGAGTTTCATAATAAATAATTAATTGGAAGCTATTAATAAATTTAACAATAATTTTAGTATATGAAAGCAAAAATAATTACAGGGCTATGGTATTTTACATCTGTGTATATATCTGTGTATATATATATATATATATATTTGATTCAGACTTATTGAAAACTGTTTGATTATTATTAACAAGTATACTATATTATATATGAACTGTAAAAGATTATTAAAACTGTAGAATCTAGTTAGATTATATCTGAAACCAGGATCTTGTAAATATTATCTGTGTCTGTTTTTTCTTGCTAAATTCATTTTGCTTTTGATTTCGTTCTAATTTGAAAATTGTTGCACCTTGCTTCAGAAAGAGAAAAGAAGCTTTTATAGAAATGTGTTGTTTTCCTCATTTTAAACAGCATATAGCTGTTGCACTTTCTTATTTTATGTGGTTGATTTGTATTTAATGTATGTTCATTTCACTGTGTATTTTATTCACTCATCAATTTTGTTTGAATTTTTGAGTCTTTATGAGGATAAACAAAATTAAACTGATAGTAAACTAATTTAAGTTATAAAATGTTTTTTTTTTCAGCATGATCAGGTTACGTTTTGCCTTTTAATTTATTATATTGCTGTTCTGTTCCAACTAGTAAAATTTTATAGATATCGTATTCCAATGGGAAATCTGTTTAGCAAAGTTTCACTTGTATAAAGAAGTTAAAAGGCTGTGACGCTTTTCTGATTTTAAAAGTTGTATATTGCAAATCTGTTCCTAAAATGTTGACATTTTGCAGGTTCCAATATTTTTATGAACATCATTTTTAATGGAAGCTGTCTTGCCTCTTGATGGATAAATGGTTTGATTCATTGCTATCTGGATTTCGTTTTATTAGTCATAAATTCTATATGTACTTAAATTTATGTACTGATGCACGTTTGAGAATTCCTTTCGTTTAAGGCATAGAAGTATAGCAGCAGAAAATGGCATTCTGATTATATTCAATTTTTATTTTGAAAATTCGATACATTTTATTGAGTGATAGTGATATGTTATTGCTGAAATTTTAGTTTAAATGTTCTTCTAAATTAAAAAAAAAAAAGTTCCAGATTTAGCAGTATCTGATATAATTTTTTCAGGAACACAATGAACATTAGAGTTCATTTAACTATTCTCAGAATGTAACTAATCTCCCTGCATTCATTAATTATGCCTTAAATAAATTTTAAACGGAATTAACTGTATTCTATTAATCATTGTTTGATAAGTTTATGATGAGCAATCTTTTCATTGCTGGGTATGCATTTCATCAAAATTAATTTAAAAAACATTTCTTTCCGTGTTTTATTTTAGTTAGTTAGTGAAGTAAAAAAACATGAATATTTCCAAATTAAGAATTTTACTGTTTCAAGTAATTTGCATCATTTTAAATTATGTAGCTGTTATATTACACCAATAATTTCAGTGTTTATATTTTTTTCCATATTTTTATCTGCTAAGTAACATTTAACAAAGTTTCTTAACATTAACTTTTTCATCATCAGTTTTTAATTTTAACACAAAATTTAAAGGCACAGATTTTAAAATATTAAGAGGCTTGTAGTGGGTGGCACCTAATTAATGTTGAAATTAAAACAAAGAATAACATTTTTTGTTTCAACACCATATATCTTTTGCTGTTCTTAACATTAAATTGAGTTTATGGAAATGTTAATGGAAATATATATATATATATACACGCTATATATATTGTGTATAGTATCACAGATTTTTATATAAAAATTTATTTTCTTTAATTCTTCTGACCTTTGGTTAATTTGACATATTTATAGAGTATTTTGAAATTTACTGGTATTGAATTTCACTTCTTTTGAGTCTTTGTGGAATTGGTTCTAAATTTCCTACTTTTTGTATATTTATTATCTAGTGAATAGTAGCCATTACTAGTCTTAACATGATGTGCTTTATCCAGGCAATTCTGCAAGTAACTTATTAAAATTCTGGGTCCTAATTCTTGAATTGCTGATTAAATATTGATTGGTTTTAAGGTGCTGCCTGGTTCATGGCTTATTTTTGTTTACTTTATCTTTTTAAGCAACTTCAATTGTAGTTAGTTAAAATTTAAAAACTGGAAAATTATGTAATTGTCAAAAATTCCCCACAAGAAAGCTTTTCTTTGTTGATGAAAATGTTGAACCAGTAAATTGTTAGAATACTAGATGTGTTATGAAAATAGAAGAAGTGTTATGTTCATTGCATCAAAATAATAGAATGTTCACATAGCTGGATTAACCTTTAAACAAAGTAAACATGTAATTAGGTCATCAAGAAAAGGGGACATTATAAAAAAGATGCCTAAGGACTCAAGGAGAAAGGGCACCAAAAAATTTTCCATTGCCAGTTTTACCATGGATTATAGTTCAATTAAACCAAGATCAAGGTAGAAGGAATAGGGGGAAAATAGGCATAAATATATCTGGGGAACCAGAATCTTTTAAATACTTAGGGGTTTTAAAAGTTAATCTGGCTGTGAGGGTTGATTTCAAAGTAAAACTGAAAAATTTTCATCCTTTTCTTGACCGTGAAGCACTTTATCATAAAAACCCTAGATGTTAGCTAACATATATGGTAGTAATTTTCTGTGTACTTAGTCCAATACTGTTTAAGCTGTAACACTAATTATAAGCCACTCTGGTCTTGTTTGTAAAAGGAAAAAGTAGTCGGTCGAAACTTCAGTCTTTATATTTATTTTCAATCTAACACATTTTAAATCAAATAAATTCTTTAAATGTTTTACATTTTGGCTTGCCTTTGATTATTATGCATCAAGAGATCAACTGTATGAAAGTGAATCTGCACCCATTTTCACGGTTGTTGAGATCTGAATTATAATTATAAAATTCTCTTAGTATCCTTTTAACTTTGCCAAATTCAGATTTGTGACTGGATCATTCATATTTGGCTTAAACACTTAACAATGTGTCTTTATTTGTGCAAGTGCTCACCAGCTGGTCTTTATAAAGATTTTTTTCCAACTTGATAATTATTTTAACTTTACAGCAGTATTTTTAAAATTTGTTTCACTATCACACCTTGCAGTTAGTTACGGATACTATATTTCATTATCATGTGCTGGGCATTAAAATTTACACCATAAAGGAAGCACTCTACAGATTTGAAATTTTCATGAAAGATAAAACATTGCTCTGGCACTGCAGCAGCGGAATCAGTGCCTACAATATTGCATTTAGCAACGCACATGGAAGCATTAATGGCATGATATTATCTTGTCTGACAAATTTTTACTTACAACATAGTGATCATCATACCTGTATGCAAAGGAACTTAAAGGACATATGAGAATGAATATTGCAAGTTTACATCCTTAATCATCATACTAGCCCAGGTGCCTGACTGATGGTATCGGGTATCTTTGTTTACACCTCCCATTCACCTCCGGTCCACATATCTAGTACTTTGATCAGCCACTGTTATAGTACAGAGATTTTAATACCTCTGTAGTGCAGTATCTTTGGGCCCTCCATTGCCGTATCTTACAGAACAGTGTGATATTCTCTCCTATTTCCTCAACCCTGTAATTCCTGCCTTGATCAGTGCATTCTTCAGATTTCACCAAATGAAAATGTCTTGTCAGTGATTGTAGGGAGACCAGTCTGAGAGCATCAGCCAACTTTATGATGGATGAACTCTGGCATAGAACAGAAGCCACATAATTTATGACACTCATAACTGCCATCCAGAGCATTCAATTCGACGTGCAGTCATATTAGAGCTGCTAATGTTTCTGGAACCATGCTTGGAATACTGATTTCTGTATGTTCTATATGTCAAAATTACACGAAAATGTAAGCATTCCATTCTTCTGTTATGATGTAAATGATTCTGCTAATGCTTTCCTTCATGGTATAGTAATTTTAATGACTAGCAATGTATATGCTGTAAAGCAGGCCTCAGCAGCCTATAACCCAATCACCGAGTGGCCTATTCTATGATTTCAAGTGACCCAACTGAGTTCTGAAGTAAAGTATAAAAATAAATATAAAACATGAATATGAAATGAATATTTTAAGAATACATAAAAAAATTCAACTGGAAATAAATAATAACAATGACACTTTAGTTTGATTATGAAGTTCCAATAATGAATGTGCATTTTTATTTTGTTTTTTTAATAATTAGAATTATATTTAAAGCATATTATTTTATATTTAAAGCATATTGTAGTTATTTTCTCAATAAAAAATTTTTTATTATTATTTGAAAAAAAAAACTTTTAAAATGAAAATACCACTGACTCAAGATGTGTTCTTAATGCACACATTTTGGTTGGTTTAAACTGCAGCTGAAAAAAGTTGCTGACACATTATCTTATTATTTGCCCAAATCATAATATAAATTATTTAACACGTTAGGTTGGCAGGGAAAACAGCTTAAAAGCAGTAATTTTGGTTTATCCCCATTCATATATGCTTTGAGTAGGGGTTATAGCTTTTTATATGTATATGTTTATAATTTTCATAAGTCTGTTATTCTATGAAAGTGAAAAATTTAATACAATTAAATTAACTCTCGCTTTATTTTAATACAAAATATTTACAGCATATGTTTCAAGATTCGAAATAATCAAGATTTTGGAAATTCCGGATTTTAGTTCATCAGTTTATATCTTGTAAGATGGACATATTATACATGTTGTATAAAAAATAATCTTTATTCATATTTCTTTCAGCTATAAAGCATTTTGCATAAAAAAGTTTTTTCTGAATTAAAGTTAAAATATAATTTGAAGCTGAAATGCAATATTTTATTAATTTAAAACCAGTATTTGCATTCCATTAACTTATTACCAATTGAGGCATTGACAACATGATACAAGGTTTATTTTATACTCATATATCATTTCTTTTTATAAAGCAATAATTGAAAATTTTCACTTTTTCTTGTGATATCTGAAATTCTTCAGATTCATGGCTCTCATCATCATGAAATTTGGTAGTTTGCTGTAAGTTATGCTAAGCACTTTAAAAAATATTTGAGACATGTCTTCTTATAGTCTTGCAATTCCTCATACATCACATTTCATATTTAAATATTTCTAGAATTCTTGGATAGTTTTACTTCAGCATCAACTTTTAAATAGCTACTTTTTATGATAAAATTCCAATATCTGATATCATTGGCTGTCCGATATCCTGTGCTGTGTTAACTGAAACTGCGGTTCTTTAGAATCTTGATTCTTTTCCCTTCCTCACTACTATGTCAATAAAAGAAACTAGCATGAGTGACATCCCGTTCCAAATAAAAATGTCTTGGGGTTTCACTTATTGTTTAGATCAGATGGAAAAGTCTTAACCCCTTCAACCACTCAAGGGCTAAAAGTGGTGTCCTAAGGCACACTGCAATTCCCTAGCCCAGTAGTCTCAATCTGGCACCCCACAGTGTGCATGTAGCATAGCAAGAACTTGAAGGAACTGTTTAAGATTTGCAGGATTTTGGGTACAGTTTTGCATTATTTTCTTTATTAGTAATGAAGCAATTGAGTAGCATCTCAGACAATCTTCAAATGGAGTTTATTAATTTAGACTATGACATAAATCTTATTCAAAGATTTGAAAATACAGATTTAATCTAGCCTTTTTTCATACTTATCAAAAGAGAAGTATCCTCATTTACAAATTTTTGCATTAAGAATAATTGCTTTGTTTGACAATGCATTTATATGCAAACAATTTTTTTTTCTGAAGCTGAAAATTAATAAGTGTAAACAAGAACCAGGCTGGTCAATGACGGTTAGTAATTCATACTAAAGATAGTTTCCAGCAATTTTGCTCTAAGTTCTATTGAAATCAAAATGCCTTGTTGTAGCTGAAAACTATAATAAGAAATAAAAAGTTTATAGTTAATTAAATAAATAAAATAAAGATGATAGATTGTCATTATTTATTCAAAGCACTGCCCAACTGGAAAGTTTTCATAATTTATTTATTTTTAGTTTCAATTAAAATTAAGTTATTTAGGAGTTAATTTAACACATCAGAGTTATTTAAAATAAATGTCAGTCTGAAAATTTAATATTTAGCTAGCAGTACATTTGAATTACAAAGTGCAGCCAACAGAATTTTTTTGCAGGTCCCAAACTTTAGATTTCAGACAAAAAAAAAATATAAATTGGAATGCTTTCTATGGTGGTATGATTATTATTGTTTATGCACATTTTGATAAGTATGTAATAAATAAAACTTTGAATTTAGTTAAAAAATTTGCCTTCTTAAAAACTTTTTTTTTTTTTCGATTTAAATAAAAAGTATGCCTTTAGATTGTGCATTCAACCTTCATATAATTTGAGTTTGAGAACACTGCCCTAGCCTGCAGTTGCTGAAAAGTGACATGTGGGAATCCCAGGAGAAATATTTCTTTTATGGCACACCTTTTTTCTCAAGTATTTTATTCTCCATTCCTAGACTTTGTAGGCCCACCAGCAGCTGAGCAGTAACATCACTGAACACTGGTAGTTTGGTCCAGAATTAGAATTCTGCAAATGGACTGGCTGCATGGGCATTTTCGTGGTTGTGCCCATGTGTAATGTGTATATTATCAAGTCCCCCCCTTTATTTTTCATTTGTCAGAACTTGAGAATGCCAGTCAGAATATATAATATATATTACGTAAATATAAAATTATTTAATTGTAGGAAACCTGCAGCTTCTTATTTCATGTCCTGTTTGATAGGAAATCTCTTTTAAATAACTGCGTTCCACAAAATATGGTGATATGTCATACCATTTTTTGTTTCTGAATATGGCATTTTATAGTCTTTTGAATACATATTCTTATTATATAAAGATGGCATAATATTCTTTGATGAATAACGGAGGGCAATGAATCCTGTACTCTATAGATGTGAAATGTTTGAATGCAGAATAGGTTGACATATTTAAAGTTTCAGATTAAATATATATGTAACACTTCCAGAAATGTAATGTATTAGAGATCCAAGGCAAAGAGGGAAGTATTCATTAAGCATTTCACAGAGAGTAAACTGCTATTGTGAATGTTAAGAATATATATTTATGTATAAAGTATTTAATTTTTTATTTTTGTTGTTAATTAAATAAATATTCCAAAAAATATGCATTTAATTGTCTTTGTGTATATTTTCTGTGAATGCAAAGTTAAATAAATAATTTGTATTTGAATTTAGCATAAATAAATTAAAATTTGCATTGCAGATCACTGTATTATTAGTTTCTATAATGAGTAGCATTCTTGGGTTAAAGAGAAGAAAGCAGAAATTAATTTTGTGTTTTATTTTTTTAATCTATAAATGATCCGATATATTTTTATTATAATTTTGTTATTCACTGTTAGTAATTTTAGTAATTTTAATTTGGCTGTATCTAATATTGGCTTGCTTATGAAAAGTTTTACATAAATGATTAAAAGGATTATTGGAATGCAAGTATTTAGTAATAAAAGAGCACTATCTGTTATGAAAGAAGTTGATTCTGTGTATAGCTTGTGTAAACAAATATAATGTGCAACTGATATTTTGGTTGATTTGATTCATTGTTTGATTTATTTTCTAGGAACATGCCTTTGAATCCAGCCAAAAATATAAAGAAGGAAAGTTTATCATTGAGCTAGCTCATATGATAAAAGAAAATGGTTGGGATTAACCTTACAAGTTGTGAGTGCTCTGATGGACCTCATTGCCCGAACTGTGCAGGCGCCGTTTTAGCAGTGGAAAAAAATCAGCAGCAAAACTTTTCTCAAGTATGCTTGAACTGATTTAGTGCTCACAACGTGTTAAAATTAAATCACCCTTCATTGCAGTCAAGCTAGGTCAAATTTAAAATACCTACCTGCAGAAATTTTTTTAAAAAGAAAAGAAACACTATGTCTAATATTGCCATCACTGTGCATCAGTGTTTTGCATCACGTATATTCCTGCAACTTACGATGATGATGACTATACATTTTCAATAGATCTACTGTAGGTATATGATACTGTTAAAACTAATTTTAAGTGATATTTTTAATTTTTAAAAAGGGTGTTTTGTATTTTTTTTCTTTTGTTGTTTTTTCAATATTGTAATGTTATGTTTTCCGCATGCCATAAGAAAATATTTCTAAATATGTTAATTTCATTAAATAGAAATATCTATCTTTTTTTATGCAGTTGTGAGGGAAGGAAAATGTTAACTTAAAATGAATACTGATTTTTATCATGAAGACATGTGTTGCAGGTAGGATTAAAATAGCTTGGCACTCATGCTGTACAAATCATCACTTGGCTGCACTTCACTGTCATTCATATGTTCATAATTTGTACATAACTTTTTTAACTTTTTTTTTTTTTGTGTCACCATTATTTTTTCTAACATTCTTAGCGCTCTCCTAAATTGTATTCTGTTATCAGTAAGAATGACAAAATTTAATTTTTAAAAAGGCAAAGTTTTATGTTATTCTGCAAATTTGGGCTATTTGTTTTCAAGCTGTTTAAAAAAATAGTCATATTTATTCATTTATTGCAGTGAATGCAATTTGCTATTTTATTTTAATTAAAGGGTCATGAAATAGGGGGGAAATTTGTTGTTTAAAATCATTTAAGCATTTATGAAGCTGAAATGTTCTATGAAGTTGTTTGATATAGTTAAACCATTGAAATAGGACTTTAATCAAATTTGAATTGTAAAGACAGCAATTATAAAATAGACTATGAAATATGTGACTAACTTGTACAGAAACAGGCTTTTTTATTTGAATAAACTAGTGAATCCCAGAAACCAATGAGTGAGAAAAAATATGTATATATCTATATATATATAATATATCTATATATAAATATGAATGTTACCCGTGATACATGTTGGGGGATTAAAAATAGTTTTGTTAACTTATTTATTAGTTCCTGAATACAATGTAAGATATAGTTGCTTCCATTTCTCAACATTGTATAGTTTTACATAATGTACTGGAATAATTATCAGCTGTGTTGCTTGGATGTTGATGTCATCCAGAATCTAAGGTGAAATATATTTTTGGTATAAACTCTTGGTTTAGTCCAATTTAGTCTCAACAAATCGTGATATTATTAATAGCACTAAATCAAGTGTTTGTTTGGTCCAGGAGTTCACATTGCTGTTGTGAATATTTTGTTTTTATTTATTACCCTTAGGTGTGTGAATTGCTTATTTGTGAACAAGTGTTGTCTTCCTTGTTTAAATGAATAAAAGCCTTTTTGCTTTAATTTGTTTTGTTTATTTTTACACAAAGAACAAATGCTAGCATCCCTGATTTCCCACGTGAATTAGGACAAAGATAACTAGGAAACATGGATAATTTCAGAATGACTCTATACTATTAAAAATGAACTCTTCAATTTAAAAAAAAAATACAGTGTATAAATTGTTCTCCTCCTCCATTTCATTTTTTTTTAACTAACTGAATGTATGATAGTCATGCACAATGACTATGCGACAACTTCAAGCTAATATTAACTGCAATAAACTCAGATTCAGTATGTTAGTACATGAGGTTTAAAGGCTAGTGTAAATATTCCAGTAACCAATCATGATTTTCTCTCTCTCTCTCCCTCCTCACTGGTTTGTTGGCTTATCTTGAGTTATGACATTTGTAATGTTTTGGTCTGATAAAGTCTTATAGCTTGTATCTAGTCAGGCGTAACTTACGTTTTAGAAACTTAGAATAGCTATATTCATTGCTTTGATATATCTTTCATTGCAGAAACTACTTTTATGAATCTGGGAGTTAGTTTTGTGGAGGGAAGGGGAAGACTAGTTGTTTTTTGACTTTCTTGAAGCATTAATATAAATGAGATTCTTTTGGGAGAGATGATGCGTGGATATTCTGTGCAATAGATAATTAGAAGTGGACATGATGAATTCTAATGTCTCAAGGACCTTAAGCTTTCCATTTGATCATAATAGAAAGAGTTAAGAGCAGTATAGTTAGTTATAGTGGAAGTAGAAATTGTAAATGACAGCTACACTTAAATTTTTGATGTCGTCACCAAATAAGACTGCAGGTACAGTATTTTTTTGGGAACATTTTTTGTTCATTTTGCCAGTTCTTATAAACATAAATAAAAGTATTGCATGTTTTTCATAATTATAAGATACTTCTTAGGTCTTCTGAAACCTAAATATATTGGCCAGGGCTTTGTGAGTGCAGGGTTAATCAAGACTTCTTGATAACAGACATATTTTTCTTACATGCTAAATGCATTCTAGTAAAAATATGCTAAATGCATTGGTGCTTAATCCAACTGTGGTAATTAATGGATTATGTGAATTCTAGACTAATGCAGCACCTAGTTCTTACTTTAGAGGAATATATCATATGATGTGAAATATGCTGTTTGAGGCAATCAGCTGGGTTTAAATTAATTATAGACATTTCTGTATTAAATCACCTATTTTCTAATTTTTATTGAGGTGATCTTAAATTGTTGAAAGTGGGTTGAAGCCACTTTCAAAGTGCTGTGAGATATAATGGAATTAAAACAATAATTTACCATGTTATTAGTCAGACTGGTCAGTGGGGGAGTAGGCATGGTCAAATTACACTGGTGTGCAAAACTTAAGCAATAGGTGTTCTTTTTGTCGTAACTCCATGAGAAATCATCTGAGAGGCATGAAATTCAAAAATGAGAGATAGCATTTTGTATTTTAAAATGTTGCGCAAAAATGAATACAATGCACACAGTGTGGAATGAAACAAAAAAAAAGGCTTTATTGAACTCATAGTATCGTTACACATGTTTGTCTGTACAAGAAGAAGAACAACAAGCAGATGCTCCCTAGTATTGGATATGCCCTCCTCTTACTGCAGTGGTTGCTTTGCACTGTCTCTCCGTACTCAGCACCTGAGATAAAACCTAGTCCGACCTCTCTCCAAATCAACTGCCATTAAGAATCGCTTGTGGCACTAAAACGACTCTCATCTGTAAAGAGGACATGACTCCATTGATGAGAAAGGGTGCAGCATTTAGGATGGTGGGCGAATAGGCCACCTTTGTGAAGGTGTCTGCACACAGTAAACCGTGACAGTTGTCACCCCGTTGCTGTACACAGTTGCTGACTGGTTTCAGGCTGTTTTTGCCTGCTGGACGATATATTGGTCATCCACTGCAGTCGTTTCCTTGGGGTGGCCACCACAAACCTTTCTAACAGCTATACCTGTTGTTTGGAAGGCTTTCCAAATGTGCAAAACAATATTTTTGTTGATTCCAAACTCCTCAGCGACACTGGTCACACTACACACCTCCTCCAGCTTTCCGATCATTCTTCAATGTGTGAAATCATCCAGGTGATTTCTTCTAGCCATATTTCACAGAAGAACTCACTTGCACTTGCAGCGAATGTTTTTAATTGCGTCTCCTTTTTTTTATTGTAATCTTGAGTTGAACGTTCTGACCACACGTGTTTTGCGTACGCTCACATTGCCCGGGACATTTTGTTCCCGACATATGCATACGTATGACCTTTCTACTGAATTGTGTGTACATTGTACTGATTGCAAGACCTTTTCTGCAATTTCATGCCCATCTGATTAAAATTTACATTGTTGCTTAAGTTCTGCATGCGAGTGTATGATTGCAGACTAGATGTTTGCCAATAGGAATTAAGAATATTAATGTGATTAAAATACATTGGGAATGATTTATTAAAAGTATGTGCATACAAGAATAGTTTTGAAGTTTGTCAAAAGTTACATTGACATTGGGCAGCAATCTCTATTTCATTTTCTTCTATCATTCTCATATAAATTCATTGTTGATGGATAAAGAATTTTTACTTTTACAAATACTAAAATGATCAATGTAATTAGTAACATCCTTTTAAATTTTGTTTTCACCATGGAATTTCTGTTTCAAAAATATCTGATGTATTGTAAAAAACATTTGAGGACCACATTTCATGACTTTTTAAGCTTTATATGATGTTTAGGGGGGATAAAAATGTGTTAAATAATGTTGATATTTTGTGCAAGTTGGAGCTTAAATTCATAAAAAGCATTTAGAGATGCTACTGAGTAATTTCCTATATCTTTCGGATGATGTAATTTTGAAAGATCATTTCGGCTCATGGTGCATCACTTCTTGAATTATTCCTTAAACAGCATATTCATATGTATTTGGAGATGCTTTCTCAAAGCAAATCCTTCTTAAAACACATTATTATTAGTGACAAAATGTGGATCTGTTCTTGATGTTAAAATAGCTCTGCTGTCAGCTGAATGATACTTTGAAAAGATGACGCTTTGCAGGATTTGTGTGAAGTAATTTGTGAAAAATTACCTGAATTTCAGCAACATGATTTATAGATTTTGCACCATGATAATGCACCTCCTACATCTATCTGCTCATAGCAGTTTTGTTGCTCGCTCAAAAATTTATTCAAATGCAGTGGTGGCTCATAGCTAAAATTAGTGGGGGTGCTGTTCCAAAAAAAATTTAACCTTTGTTTTAAACCTGTGTAAAGGGAAACAAACATGCATAAAAAGAAAATTTATTTTGAAACTTCCATGAAATTTTACAAAAGAAAAATTAAACATTTCTTAATTACTTTAACTTAAATTGTTACAGTTCAAGCTTTACCTATTCATTTAAAAATGAACTCCAATCTTCTTGTTTTAATTTGCGCGAAGAGATCAATAATTTTCTCCTTGATCTCTGGATGACAACTGAGGAAATTTTTCTATATTGAAAGCGCATGAAAACGAAAGCTCTTGAAGTTCACTTACAGTCACAGAATTTATTACTTGAGGATGCAAGGACATGGTTAAAGTTTTCTGTAAAATAAAAGAACTGAAAAAAAATGAATCGAATAGAATAGCTGAAAAATAATCTAACCAAGAATATGGTGTATGATTTTTAAACACAGCACACGCGGAGTAAAAAAAAAGCACCAGCTCCTAATGATACTCCAGATTCGGAACTGTAAAAGCGACAGTGCTCTCTCCCTCTCAGCCTCGTATGCTGCTTCCTAAGAGCACATGCACAGAACAGCCAAATACCACATGCCCGGAGTAAGAAATAATCACGTTTCCAGAATTTCGGCACTGTAAGGCCCATATCACACGAACAACTGTTTCGGGCAACTTTTCTGCCTGGTTTTACTATTGAAAGAAAAACGCGCGATTTTTTCCTTCCATTCGGAAAAAATTGCAGGTTGTTCGTTTTCAACCAATCGGCTATCAGCTTCGAATCCTTCATCACGCTAAAAATAGCTAATTTTGGTAGCCCTCGCGTAGAACCAGTTTCCCCTTTATATGTTAACCCCAAAGTGATCTATAGTGATTGGCTGTTGTATATCACGTGACAAGGCAGAAAATTGTTCCAAACAGTTGTCCTTCCGAAACAAACGGCCGTATGATAGCAGCCTAAAAGCGACAGTGCTGTTTTATCTCCCTGGCTCGAGTGCTGCTTTCTGTGCGCGCTTGCGCAGAAAAGCCTTGTGAAGCGCAGTTCCATACAAAAACTTTCGTACCTTTTTCATAAACTGGAGGATGGCTACTGGCATTAAGTTTAAGGATTATATATTGTAGAAGTATAAAGAAAGAATTAAAGAAAAA
The DNA here is from genome assembly GCA_000611955.2 of Stegodyphus mimosarum. NCBI lineage: Eukaryota > Metazoa > Arthropoda > Arachnida > Araneae > Eresidae > Stegodyphus > Stegodyphus mimosarum. The sequence continues at coordinate 49,384 of KK118922.1, forward strand.
AGGGCTCATTATATTAAATATTAAAAATAATAAGTGGAAACAGGGGGTGCTGCAGTTCCACAGTGCTTATTACGAGCCGCCACTGTTCAAATGCAGCTTCACTCTATATTCACCTAATTTGACATCATGTAAGTCTTCCTTATTTTCACAGTTAAAACTGCTATTCTGTTCTCACCATATTGAGTCTATTGTATTGTTGCAATAAATGAAAATTTGCTATCTGGTTAAGTCCTGAAGACATACCATGAAAATGACTTTTCACCATGTTTCAGGGCTTGGAAAAAGCATTGTCTTAAATACATTGCACTCTTATGATATTGTTTTTAAGGGAGTGAAATAAATATAAATTTGATATTTATTGGAATCACCTCTCTTTTTTTTTTTTTTATCTCGGTAGTATTTAAGGTCTAAAAATTCTAAAGGTTTCACTTTACTTCATGATAACTATCTGTACCTCTTTTCATTATGAAGCTGTAATGCATTAAAATCCAAGGACATGTATGACTTTGCATTACAGTGGCATAAGTTTACCATTCTGTCTCTGGAAATTTTTTATAAAGAGTAGTAGTAGCTGTACTGTTTGTAAAAAAGGAAACAGCTTGGCTAACCAAAGATGCTATTATATACATGCAATAATTAGTATTTTCTAGTTGTTTTAAAGTAATTAAGAAAGACATCAATTTTTTTTTAAAACATAAAATAGGTGAGAAAATAATTACTTATTCCGATATTATTTAAAGAAGGTTAGTTCCTTCTATTGTCTTATTTTATGAAAATCAGCAAAAATGTTTGTTCTTTAAAATAATCCCCATGCAATAACAAACACTTTTTTTTACTATGGGAAAGTGCACAAAAGAAGGATGCCTTCGTGAAGGGCTTTCTAAAGAAAACTGCGCCGTCCCCTCATTACACATAGAAAAACCTAGAAAACGCCTTTGCAGCCACCATGTTTGTTGGGATTCGAACTACCAGTTTTCAGCAACATTACCGCTCTGTCTGGTCTGCCTTTTTTATTCAAAGGATTTTCGGGAAATAATTCCCCTTATGTGTTATTTTTTCATGCAGTTTAAATACTTGACATTTTTATTTTTCCAATACATTTCTAAAACTTACGTAATTAGCAAATTTCTTTAAATGTTTAGTTTTTAGGATCTTTATTATCTCTTTTCACTACTACATTTTATATCTTCGTTTCTAAGAAAAGTGCTGTCCAAGACGATCCATATGTTAGAAAAACTAAGAAACATAGTTCCTCTCAAAGCAATTAAGTGATGGGCATATTTTGATGAATATAAAAAAAAGAATAAAGGAAATCTGCAAAAGATCACTGTTAAAAATAATTATTTTGTAAAGAAAGTCAATACTTATTAAATGATAACATGAACAGAAATTGCTCACAAATATCTGCGTGTAGCTAAATATTATTCTCATGACATAATTTTGAAAGTCACTGCTTTTACATTTTTCTTCAATAGATAATTACTATTTTCTGTCTTAAAATATCTATTTTTCTCACAAAGGTTGTAGGGTTTCGAATTTTTTTTAGCTCTCTGTTTTATACTCTTAGTGCTAGCATAGTATTTGAAACTGTAATTAAAAAAAAAATTGAAAATAGGTGCATTACATTTACTTTTCAATCTTATTCTTTCGTAAGCATAAATGTTTTCGTACAACTTTTCCTAAAATCTTTCCTAATCATTTACAGAAGCTATGCTGTTACAAATGCGCATGATTTACTTCGCATTATCCTTTCAGTGAAAGACACAGCCCCAAAATATATCTACTTAACATTTTAAAACTGTTACGAATTTGAATGTTTTTAGAAATATGTGAACAAACTGAAACTCTTTTACGAATATCATTACTTATATCTGGGTAAGCACTTTTGTTTTGAATGAAAATATTTTGTAAAAGCCACGAGTATGACATTTTTTGATAGTTTACTTTTTAAAATTCGAAGCCCGTCATGAGAAAAATTACAATTAGCTTTCGAAAATTGCAAATGGTTATTTCTTTTTTATTAAACGTTAACTTGTAAAAGATGAAAGTTTCTAACCATCATCAGTATATCACTTGTAAAAGATTATCTATCACACGTGAGAACAGCTATTGTTTATGTCGAAATGCTAATATTTGGAAATCCGTGAACTATTTGGAAATGCTTCTCTCTGTATAGCAGTGCGTGATGGAAGGATCTTGTAGTGTGTAATTATAGCTTTTAAGAGGAAGGGAAAGCGATTGCCCTCCATTGGCTTTGGACACTTTGTTTTCAGGGCTAAGGAAGAGAGCTAGTCTGTCGCTATATGTATATTGTGTTGTACACACTGCCGTTATTCTTATTTCATACACCGTGAATGAGTGATTACCCATTTACACTCCTGCTTGATCGGGACATTAGGCAAATTTCATGAGAGCGACGTATAGTGAGAACAGTGCTGTAAATACGCGTTTTTCCCTATTTTTAATTATTGATAGATTATTATTTTTATTAGTAGCAGCAGTACGAAAAATGTAGATCTTTAAGATTATTCATTATCTGATGGCATTTTTACTCTCTGAATTAATGGAAAATACTGGACAATCCAGAAACTTCACTGAATTTAAGGAAATACATCCAATCCATTCGTGACATTTTTTATCGCTTTTATAGCGAAATTCTGGTATTCGGTATTTTTTCGGTTCTTTATAATATTTCCTGAATTAAAGTAACATGATTCTTTTTTGTGCATTATCTTTTTTCGATAATTTTGCTTAAAAAGCAGAAAGGCAATTAAAAACTGATAAATCTAACAAATGAAAAAATAGTCACTTTTCCTATTTCAAAGTTCGGTTGCCAAACGTGTATTTGTATATTATATATATTTTTTTTATATTTGTAACTAACTGACATTTTAAATGACGATTGTTGTAAATTTCCGCACTTAGTTGTTTCATAAGCTACTAAATTTCTTTTTATTCAAATACGTCACTTTCAATTGCGTAGGCATGGTGTGAGGAAAGTAGGAGAAACAGATCTAGAAATATTGTACAATCAAGCAATAATGCACTAAAATACTTTCACATTAAGAAAAAATCTCCCTTTTCCCCTCCCCTTCGTCCTTCAAAGGAGTCTTCCCAGGAAACAAATCCGTGATGTTAACAAAAGGTAGGACACCCCAGAAGCTATTTTAATGGTTTAGAACCATTAGAGTCGCCCAAAACGGGGTTGAAATACCTGGTATGTGTTCGTATACTATAAAGGCGCTTTCTTGAAGCACTTAAGATATCAATCTATTCCAGGTAAAAGGAAAGCGGGAAATTCTGGTATAGCTTAGGACTGTTTATAAAATTCAGTTGTGATTATCAATTAAGCAAGAAAAAAACTTTATTCTCTAGTAATAATAATAATAACCGCATAATAAGTGCAAAAATTTTTTCATTTCAATAACTATTTTCTGATATTTAAACGTACATTTGTACGATAATAGATATAAAAAAGGAACATTTCAATAAATTTATTCTATAACTTTACATATTTTTCTCACAATAAGCTTAATTTTTTACTTTAACATATAATCTCGCAAATTTAAAGTATAAAAATTAAGAATTTGATGAAAGAGAACAACTAACTATGAGCACAGAAATGTCTCTGACATTTCTGTGTTCATAGTTAGGTTATTCTGTGTTCATTATTCATAGTTAGTTATATTTATTCATAGTTAGTTATGTGAAAAATTAATTAAAGAGCTGATGCGTTTACTGAACGACAACGCTCTAAGAAGCTCTTCTTTCTGCGTGTGCATGGAAGATAAATGAAAGATCTTACATTTCACGGAGTGGCAACTCTCCACCAGCTTTTAGATTCTTTACTCATCCATCAATTTTTTTAAGCACATTAATGTCTACAAATTTTCTTTTCTAATACAGGATTTTAATCGTTAAGTTAAAAAAAATGCCTCTCCTTCGAGGTACAATAATAATAACAAACGTGAACAAATAATTTGCAAGCAAAATATATGCTAGCTCAATTTTCAGTTTTAACTGATTGTGGCAAAGAAGGTGAGAGATATTTGCCTGAAGAAAGAGGTGATTTTTTTAAACTGGTTCATGCTGTACACGAGGAAAAACAATGAAAATGCCATGCAGTCAGTCTTGAAATTCGATCCGGACTAAAGTACTGGTGCCCAGCGGTTGTATCTATTTGTCTACAAGTACAAGTGACGGGGGACGTGGGCACTGTGCCTCTACCATACTGGTTAATCAGTACAGCACCACGTCCACCATTAACTAGAACAACCCCAGATGTCAAGAGGGGGGCACACTGGCGCCTCACCGAATTAATATGCATTGATTATTTTTATAAATGCAGTTACGACAAGTTATACATATTACAAGATTTCCTACGGTGACCCTGATAACAATTATAATTACTAATTACTGATAACAATTATAATAATACTTTGACAATGTATGACTTGCTTATCTATTTGTCTACAGGTGGGCTTACTTTTCTTTATTTCTGGAAAATTACTTTTAGAATCGTCACTTTACTTGAATTTTTTATTCTTAATCGTGCATTTTGCATAAATACATGCTTATATATCTTTGCTGTTAGGTAAAGTTTTTCATTAATAATTCAGTTATGTTTAGCTCACTGTGAAAATTTTTGGGCGTCATTCAACATTCATCTATATGATGACTATAAATTAATTACTTCTTCATCCATTGAAAAATGGCCGTCTTTCCCAAATAACTGAGAAAACAGGGATTATTTTATACACTATTCAATGCCTTTTATCCCGCTAATACGAGAAACTTCTTTCTTAGTAAAATATATAAAAAAACAAATTGTCCATGAATATGGAAGATTACTCGGATGGTTTGGAATTGATTTTCCTCTTAGTGAAAGCAGTTAAGTGCATACATTAAATAAAATCTTTCTCATAGCTTCGCTTTAATTATTTCGATGTATACAAGACTACCTTTTAAGAGTAAGTACGTAGAGTCATTAGGATTTTTGAGACATGAGATGTGAAAAGGAACAATACCCTCGCCGGGACTCGAAATTGAACTTCTCGAATACTCGCAGAGTTGCTACCGTGAAACTACGAAGGCATGCAGAAAAGAGCAAGAAAATACCTTAGGTACTCCCTCATTCAAAGGGTCACTAGGGGTTAGGGGACCCAGTCGCCAAATCCGGGTGATAAAGAATCATCATCCACCACCTTTTAGTTCGGGCGCCACTGTAGAGTCATTAGGATTTTTGAGTCAAGAAACGTGAAAACTGAGCAATGCCCTCACCGGTTCTCAAACCTGGACTTCTCGAAAACGCGCCGAGTGTGCTACCATGACACCACAAAGTCATGCAGAAAGGAGGAAGAAAATACCTTATAAGTATGCCTTCGCGAAGGATTTCGTAAAGGAAACTGACTCGTATCCACGTTAAACTAAAGAAAAACCATAAACAGCCCCTTCTCTAGAATTAGAACCCATCTCAAACTACCAGTGTTCAGCGATTTAGCCACTCAACCGCTGGTGGCATTTATTAGCATTTGTATCAAAAGACTTTGTAAAATAATTGCGTCGATACAGTTATTAGTATTATTAGTAATAACGAATTAATATATTAATTAAGTTCTCAATATGAAGAAAAACTTTCATTCAATTTATCGCTATCAGCACTGACATTTGGAGAGGAAATAATTTATTTTCTGATAAGAAAACATCTTATCAACTGTAATATTTTGGGCACAAAATATGTAACACTTCCACGCACTTTTTTTTTTCAAATCTCTTATTATCCATTAAATATAAGAATAAAAGACTTGTAGATTTCTTTCTAAAAGAGTTCCAAGACACGGCGGAGAATTTCACACAATGCAGATTTTAAAATTTCGGTTGTATTCCAAATTTTAACAAATTATTTAAACAAAGCTATTGATCTTCATGAATTTTTTCGGCATATTCATTTACTCGATTTAATATAATTTCTCGAGTTGAATATTTTAATTTCTACCTCGAAGAATTTTTTACATGTAAGTTCGCGTTTATAGTAAAACAGTCAGTCACAATTACAAATTCCAAAACTTAGGCATGCTAAAAAAACAGTGTTGGCTTTTCATAAAGTAGAAAGAAAATACCATTAAAAACTCCACTTGAAATACGAAGGCAAACAAAAAGTTAATTTTGACATTATATATCTTTTTCTTGTTGTTGAGAAATCAGAAACTGTAACCAAATTTTAATATCAAGATCAAATAGTCAATTATATATTATATGATTTATTAAAAATGCATTTTTCATTACATTTCTGAATTTTTCCTAGTTTTACTAAAGATTTTGGGATGTAATCAGCGACTGAGAATTGGGCTTTCATTACTACAATGTACCAAAAGGCACACAGTTGTAAAACGATTTATCATCATTCAAAAACCTTGCAGAATAACACTTGCTGTCTGACAATAAGCCTTTACTGAGAGGACTCTTCCGTAAAGTGCGCTACTCAAACAGATTTCACACCCTATTAAGAGCTTTGTGCAAATGACAGCCGCCTGCGGAAACGCAGGGGGAAAGAAGACCTCGCGTAGCGTCTCAACACGTCTTAAGCATTTATCGGGAAACCTTGCCTCCGTGTATACACGTCTTAATCATTTTTTGAGCAATTTCAGTTCCGTGTATACGCGTCTTAAGCACTTTTCGAGCGATCTCTGAAAACGTTTAAAGACGTCTTAAGCAGTTAAAGGGTTAAATGCGTATCTCGGTAATTTGGCAAGATATCGTCAAGCTGACAACAATTTTGGCGATTAATTTTTGTCGCCAAATTTGGCAAGAAATCGCCAAAAGTTGACAAACTTGGCAACATTTTGGTCCGGTCCCCGTACCGCCGTAATAGGTATTGTAATTGAATAAATGTAATTGATCACTATATTAGCTATAACGATAATTCGATCCTCATATTTCCTTCCAATAGTTTTGAGAAGCAGAAAGTACTAGAAATGTCTCGGCTGCCGGGTGAAAACTATACAAGGCGGGAGAGATTCATTCATTCATTCATGTCATTTATTGCCGGACTATCACGAATTTGTGTGATGTCGCCGGCTCATTGACAAGTCTGCCATTAGGCACATGACAATTTAAAAACTTAACGCCGTTGTATGAGGTCTGGTGTTGGTAGAAAGGGGGGTGCAGCCATGCGCCGCTAAGTGAGAAACCAGGAGAGGCAAGTCGAGGTTTGTCAGACAAGTAAAATTAATCCAGACATATTAATCAACTAAATTAAGATCAAAATCCAAAGTTCAAAATATCCAAAATATATAATACAAATACTAATAATAAGATGCACATAAAATAGTACTGTTCATAAATAATAATAATACACATTAATACATACTAATTATTCACATAAATAACTAAGAATGATACACATGAATACATAATGAAATACACTTAATTAGATAGTAATAATACCCGTGTTAAAAACTGCATATATAATGCCACTGATAAGTGAAAGTCAATTCATCAGAGTTTGAATAATCCAGAGTTAAATCAGCATAATAATGTTTCAGGTGGGAAAGTTTGAGTCGCGGGTAATAAAGGCCGCGTAAGGTCTAATCATTTGATCTTCTTGTAGGATTTCATAATTCAGGGTCTTGAATTTTTGAAGATGGGTGCAATGTGCTGCTTTATCAAAGAAGTTTTGATTTATTTTCTTGAGAAATTCATCAACGTATTCAATCTTTAAATCTTTGTGCAGCGTTCTATTGGAAACATAGTAATGTGCTTGCGTTATTAGCCGTAAGAATTTATTTTGTATAATCTGGAGTTTCTGGATATCTTTTGGTTGGGCTGAAGCCCAGGCTGGTGCAGCATAAATAAAAATGGGTCTTATAATTGCCGTATAGATGTGACGTTTTTTATTTAGATTTAAGTTTGAGTATTTTCCGATTAATGGAGACAGGTTCCTAATTGCAGCTATAGCTGTACCTCGTGCCTTATGAATATGTTCTCTCCAGGTAAAGGTGCTGTTGATGATGAGACCAAGATAATTAGCGCTTTGAACAACTGGTACTATTTCTTGAAAAAGGGTTAAAGTTGCTGTGCTGGGAGTTCTTTTTCTATTTCTATCAATTAATAGTAATTTTGACTTTTGCGCATTAATGGAAATTCTCCACATCTTGCACCAGTGCTCAAGGTGTGGCATCGCATTTTGTAGTTTCTTGACGGCATGCTGGAATTGAAAAGACTTGACAGCTAATGCCGTATCATCGGCGTAACATCCAATGTAGCAATTTTCATCCTTAAATAATTTGGGGAAGTCAGAAACATAGCAATTATACATTATTGGACCTAAAATAGATCCTTGGGGGACGGAGGCTCGTAGTCTTTTCAGGGTAGAGTTTTCATCTCCAATACTTACAAAAAATTTTCTGTTCGTAATGAAGGAATTGATTAACAATATAATATCTTTTTCAAAATCCATATTTATTAATTTGAAGATGAGCCCCTCATGCCAGACGCGGTCGAAAGCTTTCGCCACGTCTAGCATGAGTAAGGCGACCTTTTGATGGTTGTGCAGTGCTGCTCCTACGTATTCGTTCAGTCTTATCAGTTGTTTTGTAGTGGAAAGCGATTTTCTAAAGCCGAATTGCTCCGGCGGCAGCTTTGAAAGATAAGGATTAATTCTTGTGAGAATAATGCGTTCGAAGATCTTACCAAGTCCTGGTAACAGGCTGATCGGTCGAAAACCTTCTGGTTTTGTGCAATCCTTTCCGGGCTTCGGAATTAAAATTATTTTTGCTATTTTCCATTTTTCTGGGAAATAGTTATTCATGAGACAGGCATTTAATATGCTTGCATATTTTGATATGATGTTTGCTGGCATCTTCTTTATAGCTATATTTGTGATTTTATCATAGCCGGGAGCTTTTCTGTTTTTGAGTCTTCTTATGATTTCTTTTATTTCGCTCGGATTTGTAAAATTGGGTTTGTTTCTTGGACTTATACATTCAATATAATCTCGTATGAAATAATTGACATCATAAATGAAATTTGGATCACTAGGTATTTGATTGGGTTTAAACTGATTTTCAAAGTGATCAGCCATAATCTTGACTTTTTCTGCGTTTGTAATTGCTATGTTATTTTGTCCATATATGGGTTTATTGCAGGTTGGTTTGGTTTTTAATTTCCTTGCAAAGGACCAGAATTCACTGTTGGGTTCATTGAACTTTTCTATTTTCTCGTTCCATAATTCTTTTCTATGGGTGAATATGTTTTCTTTAATTGTCTTATTTAGTTTATTTATTTGATTTTTAATACCTGGGTCCCAGGAAATTCTCCAACGTTTTCTAAGTCTATTTCTGTCTTTGATAAGATTTCTTATTGCTTTTGGTAGCCTTTCAACTTTTTGTTCAAGGCGGGAGAGAGCATCTGCTGTCAGTAGTAGTTCTTGTTGCGAGTTATCAGTTCACCGTGAGTTCGGGTATCTTCGGTTTGCTTTTTCTTTAGCTGCGCTGTGTTTAACGTTTCATGGACGTAGCCAGCTCAAAATACGGTGAGGGGCCGCTACGACTAATATGGCTATACTACCTATTACGGCATCTTCAATTATATAGGTAATTACTACGTGACGAATATATTACCTTAATGACAGTTATTTTAATATAAATAATAATTATACTAGAAGTTTTATTAATAATAGAATTATGTAACAAAATTATGGATATATTGGATTTAGTTATCGCATTTATAGTTTTTATCCTACAAACATATGAGTGCATAACTAATGTTTTTGTTTTTCACCTTAACCACTTTAACCTTTATTAAAGCAATTTTAAAAAACATTAAAAAGGAAATATTAAATAACAAAAATATGCAATGCTAGTAAAAGTACTTCTAGTATTTTACTTTCATTTCTGAAGTACACGCTCACATATACAAAAAAATATAAAAATAATGTTGAAATTCATCTTACTTTGGTTTCATAATACAACTATAAAGATAAATAAATATATAAAATCTATATTTCTATTCTGTATAATTACATAACAAAGATATTGAATTAAATATATAAAAGCTGTAAATGCATCGTTTATTTTAGACATAAAATTAAATTGCAAATAAAAATTTAAAAGGTAAAAATTTTTCTGGCCTTTCATTTTTCTGGCAATTAAAATATTCCCGAATTCCATTTTTCTTGGCTGTAAGCTGGCAAATATATCAATAACTTTGTCAATTGATATTTCTTTGGTGTAATGAATATGCATTTATGCCAAAGAACTTCTACGCTCCTCCGTCATAGTAGCTCTATTATAGTTTTCTAATCTTTTCAAAGCATTTGCGGAACGTTCGCATTCACAAGATGTTATCGGCAGTGTAGCTGCTATGTACAAAAACACATCAATATTTGGGAAAAAGTTTTTATTCGAAGCTTTTAAACCCAAAGCTGGTGTCTCTGGGAGCTTTGTTTTGGGAATAGACGTAAAATACCATCGCCAACGTTTCATCTCTTCGTTTAGAAGTTTCGGAGAGGGTAAATCATCTTTATATGTGACTTTCAACTCATTTACAGCAGTTTCGCTTACATGATCAACGCAAACTGATCGTAGTATGCAAAACAGGGATGATGCAGTCTTTTCTAAATTTGAAAATTGAGATTTTAAATGGAAAATGAGATGGTCAAGTAAAGGAATTGTTAAAATAGTTTTGTAGTAACTAAACATAGAATCACAATGAGCATTATTTCGATGGATTTGTTTTCGAACGATGCGTGGCATTTTAAGCTCCACATCTAATTTTTCACACATTTGTCCAGTATGATCAAAAATACTTTCAAAACTCTTTCCTGCATTTTCACTCTCTGCAATATAAAACTCTATTATTTCTTGGACTGTGTTATAGGCTTCCACAATATCAATAGCTCGTCCCTGAAGTTTAAGTTATTCATTCTAAATGAGATAGATAATGATACACTATTATGAAAGTTACAATGAAAGGAGATGCAACTATTGAATTCAGCAGAACCTTAGCATCTCGCTTATATTGCTCACTCGACTGATTATGAACATAAGCATCTGGTTTGGTTGAGTACACAATGTGCTCTAGGGCTTCAATAATATAGAAAAAGCTTTGATAAAAATGCTGGTAAGCCTTATGCCGCATGGCCCATCTTATCCGGCAAAGGTCTAATATTATTTTTCGTCGACCTAAATCATGTGTAGCATTATGGTTGACAGTTTGAGTAAGAAGATCATTTCATTTAGAACTGTTAAAAAAAAATTCCCAGTTGGTCCAGCATTTTGTGAATTTCAGGAATTTTACATGATTACCAGATTCAGGCAATGAGAAGAGCAGTGCATATATATTGCTATTGGAGCGAAATTTTAATCCGAGCTTGAACTCCAACTTATTTTGATGACATATTACCGGCTTCATCATAACTCTGACCTCTGATGTTGCCAGGATCTAACCCGAATTTTGAAATTATTGAAATTATAGAGGATGAAAGAAATTCCTCTGTAATACTATCTAGCCTGGGAAAATCTAGAAATTCTTCTCTAATATTTTTTTGACTGTCGACAAATCTAATACACAATGATAAAGTTTCCTCATTATTTGAAGTGACTTCACCAGCCATTATGGAATAAAATTTTGCTGTTTTAATTTCTTCGATAATATTTTTCTGAATTATTTGGTTTCCAATTATATCTGCCAGCTCATTTTGTATGGTAGATGACAATTAAGTCGCCTTTCTCATGGCTGGAGAATTTAAATTTTGTTGTAAGTCTTCTGCATAATTAGACAGCATTTTGAGAACAGATAAAAAATTTCCTAGAGTTTCTGCTTGTTCTAGTTTTTCTCTATGTCCTCTGAATGCTATACATTGTTTGCAACAGAATATTATTGCCCTTATAATATGCCGGAGCATCTGTCTATTCTTTTCAATAGAGGAAAGTTTCTTATTATCCAAGCATACATCAACAGAATTTTCAGGTACTTCCCGGGCTTTTAGAAAATTAGTTGCGCTTGTCATAGAGTCCAAGTGGTAAACTGTATTTTGATGAAGATTTGCCTTTACTTTCATCCTCGTCGACATTTTGAAAGGCTGGAAGACAAATCTTCCTTTTCCTTCTCGATTTCGACAGAAAAGTGCGCATGATAAACAGTACGCACCGTTCATTCTCTGACTATAAACCATCCAAGGGTATATATGAAGCCAGTCATGTTGGAAACTCCTATTTTTTCCGTCAGACATTTTAGTTTTTAGTAATACATATGAATTTGAAGGCTGAAACTGATTTGTGAGGAGTGTGAATTTGGTATCTTCACTAATAAATGGTAACTTGTTTTAAAGGAATATAGCACTAATGTCCAAAGCATATGTAGGAACAGGAAGAAGAGGTAATGACTGTTGAGAATTTAAATGCTGCGACGAAGGCGAAGCAAAATTAAAATTATCCTCTAGAATTTTTTCAGTTTGTCTTTTATCTGGACCTATGAGAAAAGAATTAGTTTTATATATTTCATATTTTATTTACGAAGGATGTACAAAGCTGTGCACAAGCGTAGTAGCATCCTCCTTCATAGAAGATTTTATTGAAGTGTTTTAAATATCTATAACGGATATCTAAAATACTTTAATATTATATATAACATATAATAAAGTCAAATAATTTGAATCTTGCGTAAAGTTTTCATGCTAGAAGCAATATTTTATTGTCATTGCCTCATATAGTGATCTTCGTTAAATTAATAATTGTTTATCATTGAAAAATTGTAATTTATTTTATTATTTTTTTTGAAAAAATAAAGTTTTCGAACACATAACACGGTGAACAAAATAAATGGATTAAATTGGAGCATAAGAACATATTTGGTGCAGCTTTTATTAATATTCGTGAAAGAAAGGTAGACTGTTCTAGCAATTATATCATACTTTATGAAACTGGGAAGTCGCAGTTTTGTATCAAAAGCGCGATTCATTCGCATAGTTTCAAAAGTGAAAACAGAAGTGGTTCTGAGTTAATTACTTCGACAAAGTTCACGTTTTAGTTCGGAGAAAAGTTAACCTGAAAGCCCAGAGGAAGGTATAAGTGGTGTACATCGGCCAAATAAAAGTATTCTATGAAGTTATTTAGTAGAAAACTTCAGTTGTTCCTATTGGTTTGAATATAATGAAAAACGCAATGGTTGTGACGATCTCCTAAGGGAACTGTCTTGTATCTATATTACACATGGGGAAAATTTAAAAATATTGATGCGTGCAGATTATTTGCCTTCACTCGAAAAGATGTTGAATAAAAGTGTTTAGCGCTCTTTCGTTCAGTCACTGCTGGGGCTTATAAAAAATCATTGAAAATGCTACTTGTAATAAAAGCAATAAATAAATAAATCAGTTCTCATTTGGAAATCATTATTAAGTCCACCAATGAAAGTAGCTATTCACCGCAACTCCACAGACATACTTATACATATAATTTTTGCGTTACTTACTTATAATTTTATTTACTTACATATAATTTTTGCGTTAATTTTAATCCTAATCCTTGGAAAATTTGTACAGGTAAACAACACTGTTAATGTTCGTCTCTAATTTTACTTTTTAAATTCCTTTTAAACGGAAGGTAGCTGCAAAATCTGTAACTCATACATTTGCTTTCTGGTCCTACACACCTGTAAAATTGTAAAGAAAGGAGCAAAGCGCACCAGAAGTTTTACACTGAAGTTTTACAAACACCAATAAATATTGAGTGCCTAATGCGTTTTTCGAACTACATAATGTGTTTAGAAAACAAAGATTTTTTATTTTTTTCGCGATTTCTTTTGCACTATTAATTGATGGAGTACTCTCGACTTCTATTCCTTTTATTCAAATACATTCTCTAGCGTTTTCGACTTAGTAATTTATTAAAGTTCCTGCCTAGAATTTACAGCTAAATGTGTGGAACCTGGAGAACTAGTAAGCGAATAATCGCTTTAGCTCAGAGAACAGAAACTCAAGAAGGTAAACTTAATTACCCTTTATCACAGATGGCCCTTTCTCAAGACATACAAAACAGCCACCACTTGGACTTTAAAACTCAAGCTAAAATTCAACTAAGAGTTAAAACTCAACTAATGCTTAGCTAAGAAGATATAGCCGAAGCTATAAAAATTCTACATAAGTTGGCCCCTTAAACGCTAACTAAAGGGCAAAGCTATCAAAGGCCTGAAATACGGCCGAGTGTAATGATAGCTTAGAGCAGTGGTTTCCAAACTTTATTTTATCACGGCTCCCTTAAAAATATTTGGCGCCTCCCTTCCATTTTATAAAACACTACAAACACAAAAATTTTTAGTACTAAAAAATTTATTAAGATACACTCTTACACACAAGAAAAAACGAATAACAATATTTTATTATTGTCGCTTAATGAGATGGATGTGCTTGCCTATTAGCGCAAAGTTTATCAAATCTCGGTGTCATTAGAGATAGCTACACGAAGCTCCTTTTCTACAACTAAACGAGCACGATATTTCGATTTTATTGCAGCTAATGCAGAAAATCCTGTTTCGCATAAAAAAGATGTTGCGAACGGCAGCAATACTTTTAAAGCTTTATTTGACAAAATATTATATTCACTCTTAATATCTAGCCAAAACTGAATCAGAGATATACATTCTGAAATTTTTCTTTTAAAGAAGTATCACAAGATAGTTCAATCAAGTTTTCTTCTCAATACTTGTTAATTCAAATTCGTCATCTTCTTCGTCGATAAATGGATTCTGTATCCACGCATATTTTGTAAAATCAAGATCATCCAAATAATTCGAAAAATGAATTAATAAACCATCCAAGTGTTCAACAAATAGATTTTTGTTTGCTTCTATATTAATTTGGGCGCATAAATTTAAAAGTGGAAACATGTCGAACCTATTTTTTTTCCAAATTTGACTTCCATATCTCCATTTCTTTAATGAATGCTTTCACTTTATCTTTTTGAATCAATAAATGCATTTGTGGCCCTTGCATCGATTTATTCAAAACACTCAATTTTCCAAAAATTTCCACCAAATAGGTACGTTTAATAATAAAATTATCATCCCTAAACATATTTGCATCCTCATTATGATTTTCTTCGAGAAAAATTGCAATTTCTTCTTTGAGTACAAGTACCTTCTGAATCGCTTTTGCACGAGATAGCCAGAACACTTCACAATAATACAAAAGTGAGGTGTAAGCAGCTTCCATATCTTCACACAGCTTTGCAAATAACCCAACTTTTAATGGACTGTTTTTTATGTAGTTTACAACTTTCGTTACTTTTGTAAAAACGTAGTTAAGCTCCTCACTCAAATTTTTTGATGCGAGAGCTGCTCTGTGGAGCATGTAGTGCGTCCAGAGAGCATCGGGTGTTTTCCTTTAAATTAGTGCTTGAAAACCAATTTTGTGTCCTGACATTGACTGTGCACCGTCTGTACAAAGGCCAATGCAATTATTTCACAATATGCCGTTCTCATAAAAAAATTGTCGATTATATTAAAAATTTCACTGGATGTGGCTTTGCCAGGAAAGGGTTTGCAAAATAATATATCTTCTATTATATTATTCTCTTCAACATATCGAACATATGCAATTAAATGTGCGTCTTTAGCTGCATCGGTTGCTTCATCTACTTGCAAGGCGAATTTTGAAGTGCGCATCTGAGAAACTAACTGATCGCAAAAATCGTCAGATATATCATCGATTCTTATGCCAACAGTGTTATCAGCAAGCGGTATTTGTCGCAACTGTTTTGCACATGATTCGCCAAACATTGTTTTGACCATATCAATAGCTGCTGGCAAAACTAATGTTTCTCCTATTGTGTGTGGTTTTTGACACTTCGTGATTCTGTAAGATACTAAATACGTTGCTAGTAACGCATTTGATGGAATATGAACTGTTTTTTTGAACGCTTGCTTTTGTTTAGTGAACTCATCCAATTTTCTTTGAAAAAATTCTTGGGACTTGCCAACGCATTGAGAATACATAGTTTCAGTGTGGCGTTTTAATTTTCCGGGTCTCACCCATAGCAGCCAAAGCCAAACACAGTGGTTTGTCCACATTATCAGTAATAACACTTGTAAATCCGAACGGTAAATAAGACGAATCGTATTTTTTTGTCTTGGGAGTTCTTCCTTCCTGATTCCTACTACTTGTGCCAACATCAGATTCTTCATTATTAGAGGATTTTCTCTTAGAACCAGTCAAGAACTTATCCATTTCTCTAAAAAATATTAGGATAATTAATTTATTGTTAAAAAATTAAACTTAATTAAATTACTTACTATTGTGATCAGTGAGTAATTAGGTAAGTCAAAATAAAATAAGGAACACAATCTAACACTGCTGAGCTAAACTGAAGTCGATGTTGTCTCGATTTTTAGAGAGTGACTGGTCGGCCAAGCAGCATAGTAGTTAATATGTACCTATATGTTACGTATTGTATTAGCTGCACATGCACCAATCCTGGCTAATATTCGCGCTTCCCCTTAGACTAGTCCACGCCTCTCAGTTTGGTAAACGCTTGCTTAGAGAGAGTGTAGTCAAAAAACGAACGCGCGCTAGTCAGAATCTCTGGCTCTGCTGCGCCATTTTCATCACCGTACTGTGAGTTTTTTTTTTTTTTTTTTTTTTTGTGATTAATGCGATTCATACCTCGATCATACTAGTGATTGTGACTTGATTTGCACTTATTTTTCTGCGATTGTGGATTACCTGATTCTTAAATTTTTGTGATTTATTACAACGCGAGATATGGCGGAAAGTGACTTTCCCCCGCTTGCTCCTAAATCTGATACAATGGGATACCTCGACCGCTACTACAAAAATGCTGATAAATTTAACCAAGGAAATGATTAATTATGGAAATATTACTTTGGAACCGGACTGGCAGGATCTGCTTGCTAAGGAAATCTACACTTCTGAGGATATATTACGAGCTGCTGTCTATGTGGATAACATCAAAAAGGATTTACTTAGCCGCGGAAATTCTTGTGCCGGATTTATGAAAGTCTTCAAAGATGAACGGACCCTTGCTACGATAAAACAGGACTTTGAAATGTGCCGTGTTGTTGGTGACGCTCTTTGTCAATTTATTAAAGGTAAGTGCGAAAACCTTGGTGCCCATAATTCTAATTCTAATGTGTCTGTACTTGATTTATTTGATGTGAATAATGTATCTAAATTAAAGGAAAATGCTATTGGCTTAAATTCTAAAGCAAATAATGGTAAAATGATGAATGATGTAAATAGTAAAAATGATAATGCAAAACTTAAGCCAAAAAGGCCATCTAAAAAATTAACTAAACGATCGATAAAGGATGATCGAGATGCGGATGGTTTAATTCTGCCTAAGAATACCGCCCGGCCAAGCAAACTTATTAAATGTAATGCTGAGATTCCCCTTACTAATAAATTTGAACAATTAACTACCCAGGATAATGAAATTGAAAATGAAAATATAATTTAGATAATATGGATGTTACTGTTAATGTTAAACCTGCTAAGCCAAAACCAATTATGGTAAAACCTGAGCTGAAATTCAGCGAATTTATGAAAATATTAAAAAATGATGTAGTATGTGAATTTGCTGGTAAGGTGCAGGGGGACTTCTTGAAGATTTTTCCCAGCACTGATGAAGACCATCGTAACATAACTAGATATCTGGATGCCAAAAAAATAGACCATTATGCCATACTATCGAAAATGGATAAACCTATTAAGTTAGTGTTACGAGGAATGCCTATTGACTGTCCAGTAGAAGATATAAATGACGAATTAACAAAAGTAGGTTACAAAGTGCGGCGAGTTGCCCAGATGCATAAAATCAAAACAAGAGTACCCATGCCCTTGTTCCAAATTCAAATAGAAAATGCCTCTGGTGTTGACTCTATTTATGATTTAACTAAATTTATGGGGTTTTATGTGTCTTTTAAAGTGTATCAAGTCAATGGAAGTGTTGCGCAGTGTCACAACTGCCAACACTTCCATCATTCTTCTGATAACTGTAAACTGAAGCCCAGATGTGTTAAATGTGCTGGGCCACATAAAACTGAGAACTGCTCAAGCAAATTTATTGATAAAGTTCGTTGTTGCAATTGTTTACAAGAAGGTCACCCAGCGAACTATCGTGGGTGCCCTAAATTTCCTGCTATGCAATCATCTAAAAGTATACCCAAAAAGGACACTAATTCTCATCCTAAGACTGCTTCAGTTGAAGGAAAAGTTGTAAACAATAGTGCACATGTATAAAGAAAATACTATTGACAAGTTATTCTTATTATTTGAGTTGTTTGAAAATATTTTTGGTTCTAATAATAGTATTAATAATGAATAATGTATGTAATGTATTGACAATTATTACGTGGAACGCGAATGGACTGTCCCACAAGATACATGAATTAAGGGATTTTATAAATGAGTATGACCCCGATATTATGTTCCTACAAAAACACAAACTTGGCCCACATGTACCAATTTATGTACAAAACTATGCTGTTTACAGATACAACAGGCCATCCACCACCAACCACCCAAGAGGAGGAGGTACTGCCCTCCTGGTTAAACGCTGTATACCCCACCACTCAATTACAGTGCCGCAGCTTTCGGTCGTTGAGGCCTCAGCTATCACACTCATTACAAACACTGATACAACATACACTTTTGTCTCCACCTATATACCACCGGGACGTCATGTTTCTACAGTCCTGGCTGACCTACAAACTATACACGCAAGAGACAAAGCCTGGAACTGCTATAACTCAAACGACACTGGACGAGTAATTTTCAAGTTGGCTAACAGAGCTGGATTACACATAGCAGCTCCAAAAACCCCAACAAGGTATACTGCTGGTTCCACTGGGATCATTGACTTCTTCCTGCTCGGAAATACCAGTGTTCCACTGGATATTTCCATGCTGGAGGAATTATCATCTGATCACAACCCAGTCAAGCTAATATTGGATATCAGCAGTTATACGACACCAGACAACAGAGCCTTTCGAACTGACTGGCAAAGTTATGCCAAAGCTCTCCACAACATACACTACACTCTTCCAACGATTCAATCGGGGGACCACATTGATAGTTTCATCCAGGAGATCACTGATCGTATAACATCTGCTAAAGAGAACTCCAAGGGGGAAATTCCAAAGCACAAGATAAAAAGATCCAAGGAGTTAACAAAGCTAATTAAACAACGCAATGCTGCTAGGCGAAGATTCCAGCGCACCAGATGCAGAGATGATAAGAGACAGTTCAATCAACTTTGTATTGCAGTCAAGTCACGCATACAACACGCATACAAGCACAACACAGCTGGACCAGCTACCTAAACTCACTTTCCGAAGATAATAATTCCCTCTGGAAAGCGATTTCAAGGTATACAAAATGCCACAATAAAATTCCGCCCCTTAAAGACCCTACAAGGATCCATTACACCGAAACTGAGAAAGCAGAATTATTAGCTCAGCTCTTGGAATCTCAGTTTTGCACTAACAACATTCATGACTCTACAACAGAATTACTTGTTAATAACTTTCACTCCAACTTCACACCAGATACAAACATAAACAACATATCCCCAGTTATGCCTTCCGAGATCATTGGCTATGTTCGAAAACTGAAGAAAAAGAAAAGTCCAGATCTTGACAGCATAACAAACGAAATGATAAAGAAACTGCCAATGAAAGTTATCTTCATCCTCTCAAAGGTGTTTAACATCATACTCCAGCTCCAGCACTACTCAACTCCCTGGAAGACAGC
The DNA here is from genome assembly GCA_000611955.2 of Stegodyphus mimosarum. Taxonomy (NCBI): domain Eukaryota; kingdom Metazoa; phylum Arthropoda; class Arachnida; order Araneae; family Eresidae; genus Stegodyphus; species Stegodyphus mimosarum. The sequence continues at coordinate 69,149 of KK118922.1, forward strand.
TAAAGTTATTCCGATTCTGAAGCCAGGCAAACCAGCAGCCCAACCAGCCTCATACAGGCCGATCAGCCTGCTCTCTTCGTTAAGGAAGATCTTCGAAGCCATCCTGCTCAAACGTATCAACGACCATCTTGAGAGCAACAATATACTTGTTTCGCACCAGTTTGGCTTCAGAAAAGACCTCGGAACTACCAACCAGCTTTATCGAGTGGTGGAGATGATCTCCGAGGGGCTCCATAGCAGAAAAACAACAGGAGGATTATTCATCGACATAGCCAAGGCTTTCGACAGAGTATGGCTGGAGGGCCTCACATACAAACTACACAATCTGGGTTTCCCAGATTACATCACAAACATCACCAAGTCCTACCTTGCAGGTAGAAACTTTGTCGTTCACGTCTCTGGAACAAACTCCACCAAAGACACTATAAGGGCAGGGGTCCTCCAGGGGTCCCTTCTTGGCCCTACCTACTTTAACATCTACGTGAACGATATACCTACATCACATGACACAACATTATCTATGTGTGCAGATGATACGGCGATCCTTTCCCAAAGTGCATTTGCTGGTTCAGTTATACAACACTTACAAAACTATATACATGCACTAGAGGCTTGGCTTATCAAGTGGAAAATTCGAGTCTACATAGAAAAGACCCAAGCCATCTTATTTACAAGAAAGCAGAAGTTCAAGAGAAATCTACTTTTCTATGGAAAGAGTATCCCCTGGGCCAAGCAAGTCCCTTATCTTGGGGTGATCCTCACTAAAAGTCTCTCATGGAACCCACACATTACAGATAGTATCCAGAAGTTTCGAGCACGTAAAGCTAGACTCTTCCCCTTAATTGCTCGAAATAGTGTATTATCCATAGATAACAAATTACTCATTTATAAGTCCATTCTCCGTCCATTTCTATGTTATGCCTGCCCTGTTTGGGCCTATTCATGCAACAAATACAGGGGGAAACTCCAGGTGGTACAAAATTCTACTCTACGACAAATCAGAGACGCCGCTTGGTACTTAAGAAATAATAGAATTCACGAAGAACTTGGAATCAGTAACCTTAGATCATTCTATTACAAAATAGCCAAGAAATTCCATGTAAAACAACCCACCATTAACAACAACTGTATTAAAATTCCCACCTATGACCGCTATGATCTTACCAACAAAGACAGGCCTCTTGCCATTCTTAATGAATGGATTATGTAATCCCTCAACTATGACCTCTTTTACTGTTTAAATGTGTCTTGTAATTTACTTTGTAACATTTATGTCTTTTATGTAATTCAATACCTTGTATCTTTTTAATGTAATTTTTCTGGCACCAAGGTTCTTCGTCACTCGCCTATTGTGTATTTAAATTTTTACCTTTCAGCCACAGTCACCAGCCTCAGCAGCTTTCTAGCCTAGTTAAATTACCAAGATACTTAATTTAAAAATATATATATATATATAGGTAGATATAAAAAGAAAGAAAAATATATGTGTAAAAATATATAAAGCATTAATGAATATAATACTAAAATTTTAAATCTTAATAGTCACAATTTATATAGGAATAGGTTAATTAATTTTCATGAAAATCGAAACGTCTAAATCATTCTACAAGGGGTAGGGCCTCTGGCCCAGGTACCCTGGTGTATCATGACACCGTTCCACTCGGAGCGAAAGAATCTCTGGCTCTCTAATAGGCTGCTATCACACGGCTGTTTGTTTCGGAAGGACAACTGTTTGGAACAATTTTCTGCCTTGTCACGTGATATACAACAGCCAATCACCATAGATCACTTTGGGGTTAACATATAAAGGGGAAACTGGTTCTACGCGAGGGATACATTTATGACTACACTTTATCTACACTATGCACATGACTCCGAGCATTTACGCGGACTATCACCTCTATTGTCAAGTGATTTATTATTTCTACCGCTATTGCGCTGCTGGTTCATCCTATCCTTTCCATCCTTATGCCTCCAACTACGTCCTAAGTGAGGACAGATCTATGTGACTTGCCTTTGGCATAAATATCATCGAGCCAGATAAACTGCACTTCTTCTGCGGTATTCTGGCTATATTATCATCAGTCAGTCAGTTTACGCGAGGGAACTAGACGTGGCGAAAGCCTTCGACCGCGTCTGGCATGAGGGGTTAATCTACAAATTAATTCATCAACATATGAAAAGAGAAATGATAGAGCTTATCGCTTCTTTCATTACGAATAGGAAATTTACCGTTTCAATCGGACAGGATCTTTCAACTGTCAGAGATATTGGTGCCGGAGTCCCGCAAGAATCCATTTTAGGCCCGATTTTGTACTTATTATATGCTGCAGACTTTCCTAAACCACATCTGGGAGATAATTATTTCATTGGATGCTATGCAGACGACACAGCTCTTGCTGTGAAGTCTGCAAATGCAAAATACGCAATTTTAAAATTACAGGATCTAATGCCGAAAATAGAGGATTGGTGTACGCAATAGCGTATTTCAATAAATGCGCAGAAGTCTCAACTCTTAATTATCAGAAGGAAACATCGAAGAGTTCCCATTAGACAATCGCTCTATTTATTTGGAAGTGAAGTCCCGCAGGTAAAGAAAGCTAAATACCTCGGAATTGTGTTAAACGAAAATCTAACTTGGTCGGACAACACTGCAAATATTAGAAGAAAGGTCTATGAGTAATTAATAGTCTGAAACCACTAATAGGAAAATATTCTCATTTAGATCTACGACGGAAAAGATTAGTTTATACATCGACTATTCGTCCAATTATTGCTTCGCCGGCCTGGGCCACGATTACGGATAAAGATATGTATAAACTACAGACCATACAAAGCAGGATTTTAAGAATGATCGCAAACGCGCATTACTTTGTAAGGAATGACACTCTTCATAGAGATCTGAAATCGGAGACAATCCCACAACATATACACAGGCTTAATAGGCAGTTTTACTCAAGAGCCCCTGACTGTGATCATATGAAGGAGTTAAATACGTTTAATTATGTTTTGCTTCCTGAAGATGCAGAAGTTCGTCCGTTAGCGACTCACCTCACCCGAGACTCAAATTTCCCGACTTAAAGGCATACCTTCATGAATATAGTGTTTCTTAGTATCAGTATTTTTACATTTCGCTTGTATCTAATTTTATACTGTATATTGTATTTTTCTGATTTTGTATTGTATTAATGTTTGTATTTTGTATGTATTTAATGTTAATATTTTGTAATTTGTTTTTATCTCCCCTAACTATCTACGACCTAGCTACTTCGCCTGTCCATGCTCGCCTGCGCGCGTATTTTCTGCCGTGATGCTGGCCCCCTAGCTCCTACCTTGAACTCCCAGCCACAGCGCCAATGTGAAGATTGAGCTAAGTGAAGTGCCTTAGGGCTATGTTGAACGAGCCGGACACGCGGTCCTCTGGACTTCATTTCGGCAAATCTGGTTCTCAGTCAGTCAGTACGCGAGGGCTACCAAAATTAGCTATTTTCAGCGTGATGAAGGATTCGAAGCTGATAGCTGATTGGTTGAAAACGAACAACCTGCAATTTTTTCCGAATGGAAGGAAAAAATCGCGCGTCTTTCCTTCAATAGTAAACCAGGCAGAAACGTTGTCCGAAACAGTTGTTCGTGTGAAACAAACGCTGTGTGATATGGGCCTAACGAAGTCAGTGGAAGCTCGACTTTTAAGTACTGCTCTTCCTTCATTTGCATTTGACCGCGATTCTGAAAAACCATTCTGGTAGGAAATTGTAAGCTGAAATTAGGAGTGACTGGAAAGTGGCTTTAACTAAAAATTAACGATTAAAAACTTAGGATAAACCTTACAAATTAAACAAAAGCTATTTAAAAGCCTATTTAACATGAAAACTTTATGAAGTTTTGACTATTTCGGATTCTTTGGCATTCTGAATTTTGAGCTACTAAGTTTTCTGTGCTATTTAAGAATTTAAGAAATTTTCTTTCATATACCTTTTAAAATATTTCACATAATACATTTAAAATGCATCTAAATCCAAAGTATTTAAAGTTATAACTATCAATCGTAATTACCGAGAAGCTTGTAGATAGTTATTTGATTTACAAAGTACGATGCGTAATGAAGTGTATAACAATATATGCAATATGTTTTTTGCAGTTTTCCTTTAGAAATAACTAAAAGTTATATAAGAAACATAATGCCTTGATTTATAGGCAGACTCAATTATATAGGTTTAATGTAACGAAAAATGCAAATTTATTAGCCACCAAAACGTAAGACACTATAAGATACAAATAGACTTAAACTTAGCCATTTAATCTCTATATATAATAAAACAAAGAGTCTGTGTGTGTGTGTGTGTCTTTCGTTCGTGTTGCGAGTAAGCTAATAGACCCAGGGCCACGAAATTTGGTACATAGGTGTATCTACACAAGAGCCAGTGCACCTCGAAGCGATTTTTTCGAAATTCGAATTAGAATATTTTTTATTTTATGTTTTGTGACCAAATAGCGTCATTTTGACACATAATGGGCTACAGGAAAGCGAGATTTCACTCTATACATTTCATTTTTACATCGTCGTGAAGCGTAGACACTTAGCTATTTTACGAACATAAAATAAATTTCGTATTTCAATAAATCGATTAAATACGAATTTATTTAGGAAGGTGAGCTTAACACCTTTTCAGCGGAATTTTTTTAAAAAAAACTTATTTTAAAAAATGTGCTGTTTATTTTCCTTTGATTTTTGGACACGTTGAACTTTAATCCTTTCGACTCCTTTTAAAAAAAGAATTTTGGAAAAATAATAATATTTTGTATTTTTTTAAAATTTTTTAAATGAAGCTTCCGAATACACTTCTCACATCTCAGATATTTTAAAATGTAGTTTTGGCAACAATTTTCCTTTCTTATTGTTGTTGATAGATTTTTGATGAAATTGCATCATTTTGAATAGTTTCATTCTTTTAAAAATTTCGGATTGGCAACAATCTTTAATCGTAGTTCTTATGTTACTGTTTTTAAGAGACTGAAAAGTTTAAGAAATTAAAAAGTTGTTTCTTTTTGCAACGGTAAATTGTTTAATTACTTTATTAGGATAATTAACATTTTACAAGGGATATTGTTTATTTCATTGTAATATTATGTTTTAATTATATATAATTTTAATTATAAAAAAGTTTTGCATGATATTTTTTAATCTGTTTAAGTTCTTAATCTGTTTATACCATTTGAGTTCTTAAGATTTTGCAAAGGGAAGTTGGTTAATTTATTTATTAGGATAAGTAATATTTGTATTAAGGGATACTGCATATTTCATTGTCATTTTTTATATGTATAATACATTTTTATTGATTTCTTTTTTGATAAAGTTGTTCTGCAGAGTAAAATTCTGCGCGAAATGTTTTGTTTTTTGAGTTTCTTTCATGTTATTTTTTGCTTATTTCACTGTTTGTAAGATATTGAAACGTTTTGCATGATTTTTTTGCATGAGCCAGTGCACCTCGAAGCGAGTTTTTCGAAATTCGAATTAGATTTTTTTTTTTTTAATTTTGTGTTTTCTGACGAAATCGCGTCCTTTTAAGACATAATGGGCTATAGCAAAGCGAGATTTTACTCTATTGAACAGTTTAAGAAATTGAAAGATTGTTTCTTTTTGCAAAGGTAAATTGTTTAATTAATTTATAGATCTATATTTAAAAGGGCGAGTCTTTCTGTGTGTGTAGGTGTCTTTCGTTCGTACTGCGCGTAAGCTAATAGACCCAGGCCTATGAAATCTGGTACACAAGATGCATCTAGACAAGATGAAATAGTATCAAATTGATAATTTTCTCTCATTATATGAACAACAATGGCACACAGCCATTGTTGCTGATATCAGCACGGAAAAATGAGGGCGATAATTCTGTGCTGTTTTTAAATTTAATGTTTCTCTTGGATACTGGACGTTTGTCTAGAGAAGGCAGCAGGAAGTTGGTTAATTTATTTATTAGGATGATTAATATTTGTATTAAGGGATATTGCTTATTTCATTGTATGCTTTTTATATGTAATGCATTTTCAACTGAATTTTTTTAAAGTTGTTCTTTGTTTCTTTTTCGATAAAATTGTTATGCAGAGTAAAATTCTGTGCAGTTTTCAAATTTAATGTTTGGTGTTCTCTTTAGGCATTTTTCCGGTACAGTTAAAAGCCAGACGAAGGCTGGCCGCGCAGCGGCTAGTAATATTATATAGAAGAGCAAATATGTTCATAAGAGCATAAGAAGAATACTGAAAACACTATTTAAAACTTATTATATAATGGATTCATTTCACAATTTTTATCTCACTATAAGTAACAATATTTTTAATTTAAAACAATAATTTAAATTCAAATAAAAATGGATTTCAGACAAGGCTTTATCTTCAAGATAAGAGTGCTAAGAACGCGTTTTTATTTTTTTTTTTTTTATGTTCTAGTCAATACCTTGACGGATTTATAATTTTTCTGATCGCAAACTTCATTGAAACGATTTATTGGAATTCAGTAATTTGAATATAAAATTTTATTGTTTTATCTGTATTATTTATCTTTGTGAAATTTGAATGCATTAAATACTGTGAGTCTTCTTTAAAAACGACAATCTTTTATTGCAGACAATGTTGATCTTCTAAATAAATAGTTGCCGTTCTCAGAAATACGGATCACTTTTGTAAGGAAGATGGTCATCTTTAGAAGATTCGTTGTATTTAACTTGTTTTTAAAGCAGGAAATGGAACATGTATTTCCCCCTTGACAAATAGCATTGGAGTATATGGATATATAGTTGAAAACAATAAGAATATCTTACTACAAAGAAATGAGAGTCTTGTATTATTTTTTATTAATTTACTTTTACGTCATTAGAATTATCATTTACGTACCAAATTAATTTTAGACTTTTATTTTAATTGTAAGTTTGTAAGATTTCGCTAGCTCAACTTGTTAGAAACTGGGGTAGTGTTTGTAGCTATGTGTAAGTATACACAGAAACGTAAGAAGGGGTTAGAACCCTTTTTATTTTTTATCTTTAAAATGACAGATACGTCTACTTGACGTTCACAAACTGCGCCAACTCGGCGGTTCAACTAAAAGTAAGGTAAAACTGAAAATAAGAAACTAGATGAACAAATATCAAACACTATCGACGAGGTTCTGAGATCCTAACTAACCGCGTTTTTAATTATCGCTGATATTCAGCAAGATTACTGATTTAACAGTTGAAATCTAGCACTTCTGCAAAGCTAGGCACACAGGCCGATACGCGCTGATCACCAGACTTAACTCCCTAGAATTTTTTGTATGGTTTTTTTTTTTTTTTTTTTCAAGTCAAAAATGTACCGATAGAAGACTGACATCACTGAACAATTAAAAAGTAAATTACGGCTGCAGCAGCTGAAATTACACCAATAACTTTACATAATGTGTTCCAGAGTGTAGTGGAATGGTGTGTATGGTGCCTAAACACTCTTACAGCTTTGATGATACTCAGGGGGGCCACTTTGAATTGTACTAATTTAGTGTTCTATTATGTTGCATTTTCATGTAAATAACTTATATTTCAGAATAAAGTCTGTAAAAATAAAAAAAATTTAAGCATATATGTATACAGACTTTGTAAACACCCTGTATCTTTTTTTTAATTTTCGGCAGAGTAAATTAAGATGACAGGATAGAAAAACGTGTTAAGAATGATGAACGCGACTGCGGAATTTATGCAGACTATGAATACTTTCCTCCTCTTTTTGATTGAAATACTTCTATTTACAAGGATATCTGTAAGAGTTACTTTTTTATCTGTATGAAATGGGAATTGGGGCAGTCTAGAGGCGAAAGGCTCACTGACGTTTCTCGGTCTGTCATTGCTTGCTCGTGTCGCCATCTCTTAGCACCGATGGGAGGTGCGACGTACGATTTCCCGATGCTCTTGGCGACGTTAACCGACCATGGGATTCGATCGTGGATCTGTGGCACGGCAATTTCGTACCGCTATCGCAAAAGAGCTCCCGAATGGAAGATTTTGAAACTCGAACTACTTCATGGTGGGGTCGTTTGATTGCTATCGGGAACTCTACAAGCATTTTTTAATGCGATGTGAGAAGAAGCGACTTGTCGAGATTGTGTCTGTATTGTGGTCGTGGTTGCATGCCCCTGTGCGTTGTTTAATTGATCGTTACGTTGGTGGGCTACAGTGTTAGAATATGAGAGTGCCTAGTTGGGCTCGTTGTTCACAGTGGGAATAGTGCGTGTGATGTAGTTCATAGTTTTCTCCCAGGTGGGTGGAGGAGGGTGTTATCACGTTCGAGATCATCCACTGGGCCACTGGCGAGGCGACTCCATTGCAGTGGTGAGGACTGATTGGTTTGCGTTTAGTTAGGTATCGTATTAAACTACATATTAGCCCGAAAACCCATTTATTATAAATTTGCAAAAAACATTCTTAACATATCATAATAACAAATTGATTATCAATATTAAATTTATGGAAGTAATTATTTAGAAGGTAACTATAATTATTTTTCTCAATATGAAAGGATTTTGCTGGTAGCAAGAGTCTCTTTAGACGAAAATTTCAGAGCGTTCTAAGTACTTGCTCGGTCTCGAACATTTGCAGTCTGAATTAGTTACGCCCTTTTAATTTTTCGATTGTATTTTACGTCCACCGATTCGTTGCCTTTGAAGACGAAATTAGAGGAGCTGCAGAATCATTGGTTAATCAGCCCCCTCGATAGGCTTTGATGACAGATACAGATCGCTAAAATCTTTGATGCAGATCTCTAAAATCTCCTGATACTGGTCGTGAAGTTATGGCTTTTGTAATGTCAGATGGAGGCATTATAGAACAAGTTATTGTTTCTGTAATGTCAAAGCATTCCATCTCACACCTCGTAAAAGATTGAAATTTTTGACTTGTGATGAGATCGCACACATGGATTTCTTATCTTTTGTAGTACATCGCAAAAGCAAAATATGCATATTTACGCTAGAAGATTTCGAATTTTACATAGGCTTTCTTTGACTAATGATACATTTTAATGTTTATTAAAATTCACGCCTATAATGAACTGTAATCAAATTTTCAAGGCCAAAGAGTTACCCATTACACATACCTTAGGAAACTATATAAACGTCATTAAAGAACACTAAAAAATTCCCCCTTGTGAAATAAAGGGAAACGACTCTGTGTATAAGTGAAGGGTTTTCAGCGGACATGAAACAGTTTTGATTTTCTAAAAATAAAGAACTAGCATTTAGGACATATTAATTGCTTTGAAAGAAATGTTTTAAAGAGCTTCTTGTCTTCAAAAATGACAAGTTTAACTGAGAATGTATAAGTATAAAAAACAAGAAGAGAAAAGCCACAGATTTTGACCACGACCCTCTGCTGATATAATTCTAGCTGTCAAGTAAGACTGTGACAGAGAATGAAATTTCATCGGAAATCGAGGATTGATCTCTAAGCTGAGAACAAGTGTCAGGTTTTGTATAAGTGACAATTTTCGATGCCTGTATTTGGTTAAATCATTCCAAAAAGTCTGCAAGTGCTCTCTTCTGTAGGAAATCACTAGCGTTCCACATGCACAAATAATGTGATCACTTCTAATACTTAAAGAATGAACGATTTACGCTTTCTCATGAATACATTGCATTTCCTGAATATATTCCTAGACTGACAATAATGTATCTAACAACGATACCGCTGTTTTTAATGACTTCCGTCTTTCTAAGCTCAAGTTCATTCAATATATCACCTATATTCAAATTTGGTCGATTAAATCTGCCCCAAAACTGATCAGAAATCAATAACGCGAACAAACAAACAAACACACGAACAGACATTCTTTTTCAGTCCAAAAGGGCTTTGTCCCTGAAGGACTATTGTTTTCGTTTTCAGATTTTGCATTGGTTCAGTCTGAATGCCCGTTTCACTTTTCAAATTGTTGCCACTAAATATTATCGCCCTGTATTATATTTAAAGAAATTAAATAATGAAGAATTTGCCTAAATGTATATATGTTTCTCGCATTGTGATAAAACGACGGTACCTAGAGCCATCCAATTTTAAATGATGTAATCCTACTACGAATATGGGCATCTAGAAGACCAAATTTGAAATTTGTTTTATTATCGACTAGCCGCTGCGCGGCCAGCCTTCGTCTGGCTTTTAAGTGTACCGGAAAAATGCCTAAAGAGAACACCAAACATTAAATTTGAAAACTGCACAGAATTTTACTCTGCATAACAATTTTATCGAAAAAGAAACAAAGAACAACGTTAAAAAAATTCAGTTAAAAATGCATTACATATAAAAAGCATACAATGAAATAAGCAATATCCCTTAATACAAATATTAATCATCCTAATAAATAAATTAACCAACTTCCTGCTGCCTTCTCTAGACAAACGTCCAGTATCCAAGAGAAACATTAAATTTAAAAACAGCACAGAATTATCGCCCTCATTTTTCCGTGCTGATATCAGCAA
>KK118922.1:92401-126462 GCA_000611955.2 Stegodyphus mimosarum
TGGTTTAATAGAAGCCAACTAACATAGTTGATGGGATGATTTGTAAGCACCAAAATATATTTTCTGCTACATTTATGTACATTACATGTTTTCAATTAACTGCTAAACAAAACTGTATGAAATAAAATAATAATTATGATTTTGCAATTTATTTAATTAAATACCATAATAAGTACACATTTATATTAAATTCCTTCTATATGTATATAATAAATAACTTAAGTCGTACTGCTATTGAATGCATTTCCATTTACCTCAGGTTCATTTTAATATTTGGTAAGAAAAAACACTTTCTTAAACCGGAAATGCACCAACATCATTTTCTTTCATCAAGGTTGCTACAGAAAAAATCCTGATTTTATCTATTCATTTGTCCTTATTTATGATTAAAATACTACTTTATAAGTCTAAATAAATATCAAGTAATGCTCTAATTATTTAATATTCAAAGTTTATACAAACCTCTGCATAAATTATGGAGTTGTTCAATTTCATCATGTAGTCCTTTTAACATAAATGCATGCTCATTTTTTAAGAACTGAATATTGTCATGAGCTACTCTGAGTTGTTCTTTTAGAATATCAACATCATCAGAATCAAATATTCGAACAGGTAGTATTTCACCGGATGCACCATGCTCCAATTGTTCATGTTTCTTCACTTTTTTCACTAAAGGTAATTCTTTGCTGATTTCAGTCATGGCAAGTCAGTGTCTCTAGAATATCTGTAAAATGTATGGTAGAATTTAAAAAAAATGTATTAAAGCATAATTTTAAGAGGGAGTAAATAAATTGTAACGTAAAACATTGTATGAGTAACTGAAAAAAATTGGAAAGGAAATCTCTAAAAATTTATTTTTCCCCTCTTCTCTATTTTAACTACCTTTTTTGTTGCTTGTTAATCATGAAATTATGGTTCATGCCTATTTATATAGTTTACATAACTTGCAAATATTTTAAAAAAGGAGCTTGAAAAAATACTACTAATGCTTTTATTTATTTTTACATTTTAATTTAAGAATACTCCTACATTACATACTTTTCCTTATAAAATTATTTGATTATTGTAGCAAAATTTTAATCAGTATGTAAAATTTAATATTATACCAAATGGGGAGAGAGGGATGCTATGGAATGTAATTATTTATTATTAATATTATTTTATACATAAAATAAATCTGTTCATGGAAAAGAATTCTTAATAAAAAAATATAAAATTTGTTTGATTAAAAAAATGTCTCAAAATACTTCCTTTATGAGACTTAAATAAAATTGTAAACAGATATATATAATAAAGAATTTACATAGAAACATCATTAAAAATTAATATATAAGCATATTCAATATAAATAAAAAAGAAAACAATAGAAAAACGCAACGTATTGTATTAAGTTCTTTGTTTCCTTTCATAAACAAACAAATAACAAATAAATTGTACAGATATAAAATTTAAAAAATACAAACTATCAGATCTGCCTTTAAAAGTATTTAGTATAAGAATTCAATAATATAAAAAATTCCATGATCACTTCTAACAAGATTCAAAGCTAAAATCAGAGCTATTTTTGGACGGCATTAAAAACAAACACAGTTTGGTAGTCATGCGGAACATTTCCTCGCTTACGCATAACAGTAGGGCATTATCACCCAGAATGACCGCATTTTAATGTAATTTTCAAGGGGTTGTTGATCAGAGAATGAATTTATTAAGAGGCAGATTTTTCACTTGCCTGATTCTTTTTTGTTCTTGTGACTCATGAAACATCTGCCAGTGCATCAGAATAGAAGACTTTATTTAATTATTTTTAAGTCACAAGTTCTTGTAATAAATTTCATTTTAATTAATAACCGAAAAATAGATTTTCGAATCGTAACTCTTAATTATTTTCAATTCAATTAAAAATTTTCCCAGTCCCAAGATATGCTTAAACAGAAAAGTATTGATTACATTTTTTTCCTTTTCTTTATATTTGTTGCTATGCGACAGGAAAGTGCTATTGCCAAACTTTTAAAGAACAATATAGTATAAAAGTCATAATAAATATAGCAGTAGAGTTTTTAAACGTTTCTGAGAACAGTGTCTGATAAAATAATGTTATATAAATTCGTAATGTTTTTAAAATTCAACATATAGTCAAAAATATTATTACTTGAAGAAAGGCACTTCATGGCACGAAAATCCTATATAGTGTTATTTATCAGCTACAATTGAACGTAAAATATATAATTATTCTTTTCACTTTAATTTACGTTAGTGTAACTACGCTCAATTTTATTTTCGATTTAATTTACTTTTGTATTGTCATCATATATTTAATAAACTCTTTAATGGCAACAGGTTCCGATTTAAACGGCCAATTTTTTAACAGTCTGCTTTCCTGTAAATTATTATTAATTTGGGGTAATGTATATTTAATGTGTCTAGTAGATAGATTTAATAAACGTGCTAATTATGTAGCATAAAACTGCATGAGTATATTTTTTAAAAGGTTGGTTTCGTATTCAGGTTCAAGAAATACAGACGCGTATCTTGAACGAAGTCAGGATGAATTTTAAAATCTTCTCAAAAAGATATTTTTTTATTAATAACTAGTGTTTAATCATGAGGTAATAAATCATAAATGTATATCTTTACTTACGAATGTTACAGTGCAATTCTAAATTGATAAGGTGTTTTTATGAGTGTTTTTTCATACGGTGGAGTTATATTATGAAGCGTTTTATATGCATTGAAACCTTTCTAAGACGACTACATATGATTCCAGATAATTTTGGTCCTCTGTTAAGACGTTCGCCGTAAAGAACATGATTACCAATGATTTTAAACACTATACGTTACAGTTTATTCTAAATCACTGCAAAATTCATTTAAAATTTGCACATTCTATCTGTTAGTTTAATTCTTTTCATAACAGGGCAGGAGCCCAAAGGATATTGCCTGCTGTCTGGGGAGAAAACGTTTTACTATAATAATTATTTATAACAATAATATTATTGTATGTTATTCTTTTGAAAATGTAATTTGACTTTCATCTGAGTTAGATTTTAATAATCATTGTTCTGGAATAAACTGTGGTGTTCGTAAATCAAGTTTGCGAGATTTAAAGAAAATATGTAAGGTTAAATATTAAAATAAATATTGGTAGCTGACAGTATGATGCGAATAGAATTTCTCTTTTGTGAAGTTATTTAAGCAATTTTACATTTCATAAAAAATTGAAGATTGAAAACTTCTGGTAATCTGCTTTTAGATAAGAGTTGAAACATTGTCATATCTTTTTTGAGAATCATCAACAAAATATATCACTTAGTTTTAAGCTTTTTAATTGAAAATTAATATGTATTTGTTTCTGCTGAAGAAGAAACATCATATTTTCCGATGGGAGTTAATGTCAGTATTATGTTAAAACCTATTACAGTAATACATCTGCATCTGTAGGTGATATGTTTTGAGACCTATCATGGTTTCTTGAAACCATGGGTAATAGTAAATGCTATATATTGTGTAGCATTCAGAAATATGATAATTTCTCATTGATAAATTCAAAAATTATATATTATCAACATTAATTAAAGTCACTATAAAGTTGGGGAAAATATATTTTTGGCTCTATTCCTGTTTACATGCAATGCATTCCCAAGTAAAATAGTGTCCAGAACATAATTAAAACATAAAACATTTATAATCTCAATAAACTGCATTTTAAATCAAAATAAAGCAAGGAAATAACATAGAAATAAAAGGTAACAACATATTTAAGGGTGGCACAATTTCAAGATGGCTACTACACAAAACCAAAATAACAACTCAAAGAATTGCACAAACTTGGTGTCCATGTATACAGCGATCTATTTTCACTTAAAAAAAATCAGAGAATTGCACAAACTCAGCATTGCGCACTCTCTTGACTTTGCCCATGAACACATCGATCTATTTTCACTTAAAAAAAAAGTCAGAAGAATGATGACGTCATATAAGTTACTGATGACCAAAACTGAACAAAATTTATAGTCAATCGAAGGTCAATAAATTGCATTTTAAATCACACAATGAAATAACGTAAAAAAGAGGTAATGCATCTTTTTATCAGTCGCTCTTATGCACAACAAAAAAAGAAATATCAGCTTACCATATTTAGAAATTTCTGTGTCTTCAATCTGTGGCGCACAAAATTCTTTAACAGCATCCAAAAAGTTTCTAAAATTATCTGAACTAGAATATGCATACTGCCATCACCACATAAATTAAAAAAAATAACATTAAAAAATATCCTCTGTAGTGGCAGACTGTCGGTGGCATTTCTTGCAAGAACCTTTCTTGTGACAAAGCCATCTGAACTATCTTTACGTTCGACCATGCGCATTTCTTTCATACAAACAGGACACTTATAATGACTACTAAGTAAACCTTCGTTTACACACCAGTCAATACTTCCCCCCCCCTTCATTCAAAATCGTACAGAAACTTCATATTAATCTCATCACATACACCCATTTTACGGTGTCCAGGACAAAATAAACAATGCACTTCCTACCTGATATCATAAGTTTTTTATAAATAATTTAGCATCGGTCAAATTCACCACAATCGCACAACCAATCACGTCATAGGGTTTCTGTAACATTTAACTACTCAGGTTACCATAAATGAAACAACAACTTGGCTTTAATCCAAGGGGCACCCTAAAATATAGACTAACCAAATGAAAAAATACATGTTATCTAATCTACACAGTACAAAAAGGAAATATTGACTTACCTTATTTAGAAATTTCTGTGTCTTCAGTGTGTAGCATACAGAATTCCTTAACAGCATGCAAAAAAGTGTTTAAAATGATCTGATTTAGAATCTGTACACTACCGTCACCACATAAATTCCAAAAGTAAAATTTTAAATATTCTCTGGACTGTCGGTGCTATTTCTTTTGAGAATCCCTTTTTATTAAAGCCCACATACCTTCCATAGTGCTGATATGACATCTGTTTCCAAATCCTTAAATCTCACCATGAATTTACTGACAGGGGAATGAAGCCATTTAAATCTTCATTTATGCACCAGCCAATCAATGTTCTCTTTCCCATTCATTCTAAAACGTACAGAAACTTCAGATTAATCCTACCACCAGCACGCATTTTATGGTGTAAAGCACAAAATAAGCAACGTTCTTCCTAACCAACATTCAACATATAAATAATCCCTGAGAAATAATATTCCCAACAATCAAAACCACCGCAATCATTGTAACCAGTTACGTCATAGTAATTACGTCAAAACATTTAACGTAAAGTACTAGATTACCATAAATAAAACAACAACTTGGCGATAATCCAAGGAGTACCAAACAAAATCCCGGTGTCCCGGCCAGTTTACTTCACGTCGTGGTAAAAATTAAATTTGATTTTATAGATGTGATTATATAATTATGACCAAAAAAGTCTAAAAATAATTAACTGTGAAAGATTACTTAGGATAATTATTTTGTCATTTACTTATGTACTGTATGAAAAGTGAAAAATAGGAGAGTGATGATCTACTAATAAATAATATTGTCATCGTATCATCTTGTCCTACCTATGCGCAATGCCAGAGGCTCTCTAGGCGAGTCCAATATTGGGTACTGAGAGGTGTAGCTTTAGCACTTGCGATGGAGATAAGATCAATCAGTTAATTATGAGTCCCTGTCGGTGGTGGTTGTTATGTTAGCGAGCTGTCGCTGTTTTATTCATGTTTTACGTTTATGCACTCTCTGTTAAAATGCCAAAAGGATAGTGTAAATTCACCTAGGATTTACAGAATAAATTCCTTTTGTTGAAGAAAGTATGTACTGATACTGGTAATCAAGATCAAGATGATAGAGTTAAATGTTCATATTGTAATTCTGAGTTTTCGGTTGCTCACGGTGGTCGATCTAATATAAAAGATCATTTGCAGTTGAGTAAACACAAAAGGAGTTTAGGATGTACTGCTAGCTCATTAAAACTGACCAGTTTTTTTAAGACTGCGAGCTCTAATGACAAAAACTCAGCAGCGAAAGAAGCGACCTTTACTTACCAGCGAAAGAAGCGACCTTTACTTACCACACAGCAAACCATAGCCTAAGTTTCAATTCAAATTCTTGCTTATCAAAACTAATTTGAGTTTTTTTACCATAAATTCTCACTTTGAATAACTGTGAGGCAATAGTTTTAAATGTAATAGCTCTTTTAGCTGAAGAAATGTTTAAAAAGACTTGACCAAGTCATACTACGTAATTGTAAGTAAGGCTGCGTCGAACAGAAAGGATGTAAAAACTTTGGGCCAATTGTTTGCGCTACTTTAATCCTAATTCAGGTGTGCAAGTATTGCTGTTATATTTCAAATCTGTCGTGGGTGAAACATAAGAAGTTCTTATAAATCGCTTATGCTCTGTCATGTTGCTAAATGATTTGAATAACAAAGTAGGTGGCTTTTGTAGAGATCGCTCACCCGAATATGCGCATCTGGAAGCCCGACCATG
Organism: Stegodyphus mimosarum; assembly: GCA_000611955.2. Lineage (NCBI taxonomy): Eukaryota > Metazoa > Arthropoda > Arachnida > Araneae > Eresidae > Stegodyphus > Stegodyphus mimosarum. The sequence continues at coordinate 98,898 of KK118922.1, forward strand.
GATCATTCGAATATTGCTCCTTCCTAAGGGAAACTGGCTAAAGAAGCGGCACGTGTCCGTGATGCACCTGCTCATTGTGAACGGGTCCGTGAATCCATGCGTCTAACAGAATAGTGCCAAAACACTAAAGATTGGAGCAAACGTCGCCCTCCATAGTAGCCTTCTCTCGTCCATTTCTTCCGACATCGTGAAAAGAGCAGGTAAAACAATGTTTTCCATCAACTCAAGTATAGCCAAAGAACATCTTCAAAAATCTAGATGAGCAAATGGTACCAGTGTGAAAGAAGAATGTCATGGCTTTTGTAAAAGATGCATTGTATACTTGGACCTCTGGGCGAATAGTTTTGGAAACGCTGAACAGTTTTCATGGGTCAGTCTGACCAAAACAAATGCTGTTGATTGGGAAAATGCCAAAACTTCTGCTGAAATTATTATTAGCTCTCTTTTTGATGTATCCGATATGAAAATAAGCAGCTGTTTGACGGAGTTGTGTTTGCTAAGGAGTATTTGCAGTCAAACTGGAAGCAGTGGAAAGAAGAAGAGACTACCGGAGATGTGATTATTTCAAGAAGAAAAATGGTTCAGGCTGTTTGGACACTTTAAAGAGTATCACATAACAACCCTCAGTCTAATCAAGATTGTTGAGTATGCCTTCTGTTTACATGGGACATCAACACCAGTTGAGAGAGTATTCTCTTTGATGAACGACGCATGGACTGACGACAGGAGTTTGATGAAGGAATCTACAGTTAAAGGTTTGATGACATGTAAAATTAATATTGGTTCAGCTTGTGACGATTCTTACAATATTAAAAACAAAAAAGACTTTCTAAAAAAGTTCTAGACAATGAAAAAAATGTAAATATTGTTTAAATTTTTGTTCCTCACTCAAAGTGTTTCTTCTTACAAGCAGTTTATGAATATTAACATGTAAGAAATATAATGTTTTAATTTATATGTCATTTATTATTATCCCTCATTTAGGTTCCTAATGAATAACCATTTATACACAGAATTGAGGATAAACTACCCTCTAAAGTACTCTAAAAACTTGCAAAGTGTGTATACCCTTGAATACCTGCAATACTGGGAGGGAGCATCCAGGTGTCCCGGTTGAACATTTCAGAAATCTGGCAAGCCCATCCATAAAGTGCACTGTACAGTACATTATACATTTCTAGTGTACTTATGGTGTGTATGAAAGTAATAAAATTCTTGTAGTTTACTTTGTCCTCAAGAGATGATAAAGTATTGGGGGAGAGGAGGCAAAAAGGCTTTAAAATTATACTTAATACTACTTACTTATGTATTAGCATATCCACCATAGTAGAAATTGGCAAATTTTCAAAAGTTGCCAAACTCTGGCAACCATGTGCATAACAGTTCTTTAACCATATCCATTCTATGCTGCAGTCTGAGAATTCACCAAATCACATTTTTCTTCTGTGAAAAACCATTACATACAGTTTCAAAGTATAGCACAATGTTAAAAAATTGGTATTTTCCTCTAAACATGGCATAAGTAATGAAACGTCGATATCTGTATTCATACTGTGGATTGTTTTGTGTGGACAGTAACTGAACTAACTAGCATCCATTTGGATTGCTGCACTGAGTTTACTGCTTGTTCTTGCTTAGCTTATATATTGTGTCTATAAAAGTCCTTGCCCAGTCTTTATTTTTGCAACCATTGGTTATAGACATATATTTCCAATTACAAAAATGTTTCAAACGATGCAAAAATTCATGTTTGGCATTTTTAAATTTAAAGAAACTAATTTTGTAAAAATTACAAAATCTAACCTATTATAAAATCATCTGGACCATAAACTTATATTTAGGAAAATTTTATATTCATTATTACAAATAAAACAAAAAATTTGACTTCTGTATGACAAAAATTGAATTTAAAAATCTGATTTTTGACATCATATTCAAATTGCACTGGCGGTTTGTTAGCAAATTAATTTGAAGAATTCAAGGTTCGTTTTTATCTCTTTAAATTCCAGTCAGTGGTGTTTTTTTGCAATTTATTATGGATTTTGTAATTTTATCGCATGGGGTACCAAAACAATTTTCACACAAGTCATTTACAAGTTTATAAATCTAAAAATATGTAACTAATAGTTCTAAGTTTATTATTTTAAAATTGTAATCTGGTAATAGTATAAAAATTTCCTTAAACTACAAGTAATTTTTATTTTTAATAAATGTAGATAATATGATTTGGCTGTTTGCCAATATATAAGCTTGCCAGTGTTTTCTGGAACATGGTTTCTATAAGATTCTGTGAATAAGATCTCCACTAAGAAAAAAATATATTGGTCAATACTTTTCACATTAATCTGCATAGAAGTGCTTGTAACTTAATTTATTAGCATCTGAAACCTTTCTCTAAACTAATATTTGAGTTATGTACAAATGCAGACATCTTGCTTTTCAATTTGTATACCACCTGTAAATATGATCTGTGACTCTGAAGATTTTCATATCACAAAAAATAACAGTGATGTATTAAAATACATCACTGTTATTTCTTGTGATTTGAAAATCAAAGCTTTTGTGTTTTATTTTTATAACGAGTACATTTCTTTTTTTTCTAAATATAAGTAAGGAAGAACGTGTAAAAATGATTTCGTATTTTATACAAAATTATTTTAGGTTTAAAAAAACAAAAACACAAATTTTTATGTCATTAAAAGCATTTTTGTAATTGAAGTATGCATCTGTGGCCAATGCTTGTGAAAATAAAAGCCAGGTAAGGACTTTAGTGAACATGGTGTATATAATAATTTGTTAACTGAGTTATTTCTTTGACTTCTAAAAGCATTTAAAGCTTCATTTTAAACCATTTGTGCTGAATCTTCAGATACATAGGCATGACTCTAGCAATTAAAGTTCTTCCATTCTATTCCTTTGCTTTTAATAAAAGTAAAAGGGTTGGAATGCGCTTTAGCCCACTGCTTGGCGGCGATTGTTTTTGAATGAGCAATAAACGCGCCAACATGGGTAACTCCGTATATCCGCCAACATGGCTGACTGGGTATTTTGAAGCTACGGAAACATTGCCTACATCGTGCAATTCGCTGATGTTTTTTTAAGTTAAAACGAAACACTGTGCACATGGCATTTTCTTGTAATTTATTTTCGTTATTTTAGCTTATTTTGTTGATTTGTGTACGTTGCCTACATTGTGCAATTCACTGAATTTTTTTTAAGTTAAAACAGAACAGTGTGTACATGGTATCATTTGTAATTTTAATGCCCTTTTAAAAAAAATTCCTTCTTTCTTCGATGCCATTTTGGTTACGTTTTCGCAGAGCGTGTCGGGAAGGTTATGTAACGGCATATAATGTGTAAGTATTACAACATAAAATGTAAATAATTAATTTAAACCTAACTGACAAATATTTTAATGATCATAATGTTTGTTTTGCATATTATTTTATTATCTTTTTGTGGCAACAGTTTCCATACTAATTTATGCTTTAGAATTCTATGTTTTGTTTACAATAGGTTTTCGTGGAGCGTGTCGGGAAGGTTGCAATTGCAAAGACATTTCGCAGAAACGCGCCGAATTGGCGATTTTCAAAACATCGCTAAGCAGTGGGCTAAAGCGCATTTTCACCAATAAAAGTTTTGAAGGTACTGTTCTGCTATCAGGACCGGATTCATTAATGTATTATTGTATGCACGTGCATACGTATGTACATATATGTATATGTAATATTTCAGTTATTTTAACACATCGTGGGTGAGTGGTGAGGCTATTCCATTACACGTTTTGGCAGATGTTTGACGAAGCTGGGAGGATTGAACCATGGAGAAAAATACAACTCGGGACTTTCACTTTTAACAACACATCTTTATTTTAATTTAGAGCATATTATTCAGTAATTGAATTACTAGATATATATGTAAGAAAAATAAAGAATATGTCTAAGATTAAATTAACAACGTGAATTTCTCTTCTCAATTCTAAAAATAATAACCTCTCTAGGCACTATGTCATTTCTAGATTGATACATGCCATATGACTCTTACATAATTCTGATGATGTAAATGGAACTAAAAGTCAAGTGACCAATTAATAATTTTACAGAAGTATTAACTGTCCAATCAAAATGCATTGTAAACCAAAACTAACTCAGTCTGAATTGGGATTTCACCCTGAACGTAACGCACTTGCTCTTTACGCTTCGGTCTAGTTAGACTGCTGTCTGCTACTTTCTTCTTTCTTACCGAAAATTAATCTAAAATGTAAACTATTTTGGAATAGGCACATTTCATGTGCCAAGTTGATTGTGGCCACAACAAGCTGAAATAAAAAAATGAAGATTTAATATGCCTTCGCCTCCAATTTCCTATTCGTTATAGATCAATACTTCTACGAAGTTAAATTTCCTGCTCGTCATTTACTACAGACTTTTTATTACTACAATGATATAATTTACTTTAGACTTTTTTTTTATTATTATTACATATATATATATATACACATACATTCGTACTTGCATAAATTATATGCATACATACTGAAACTGTTCTGTTATCAGGACCGGATCCAGAAATGTGTGTATGTATGCTTATAATTCATGTAAGTACGAATGTATGTGTATATATATATATACACATATATGTACATACGTATGCACGTGCATACATTCATACAGTAATGAATCCGGTCCTGATAGCAGAACAGTACCATTCTGAATTTATCTTATTGAAGTCTATCCTTATAAAGTAGGATGCGGAAAGAAAGTAGCTAAATTATACATGAATTTTTTTTAAATCTCGTTTTGGAACTAGTACAGAATCTTCAAACTTCTGATTCTGTGCTTCATGACGCTGGTTAACATAATCCTGCTGTGTCTCAAATTGTGTGGAAGATGTTCATTAACACTTAATTATTTCTTTAGCTTCAGATTGGGTATTCTTATGGCACGTGTCAATGAGCTGTTAAAGAAACAATGCAAAGTTCCTACAGTAATCAACATCTGAATCTCAGTGAACTGAGTTGATCAGTACTGTCAGAATTGAGTTTCCAGTATCATGTCAGATTTAAGTCAGGAATATTCAGAATTATGTATTTAGGGATGGCACCTAGTGTCATATTTTTAGGACTGAGAATTTTTAGAAGAGATTTGTATTAAAAAACCTCTGTTGTCATTCATGAGAAGTCATTTCATTAAAAAACAAAATAGGTTTTTGATTCAAAATATCTGCAACAAAAAATTATTGTATCAATTTTTTTATGGTGGTAAAATTTAAATTTTGAAATTAATGGATACATCTTTATGACATTAGTTGAACAGGTCCACTGCTTCTAACAAGGTGTGTCAACCTGTCATTCATCTAACAAATATAAATGATACTTATCATCCCTTTCAAAAACCATATAATTTCCAAGGAGCTTTGGCTCTCTAGATCACCAGACTGTACATCATCCAACTTTCCTTTCGAAGATACCTTAACAGTCTTTACAAACAATCTGTGGTTTCTAAAACAATTAAAAAAAAAATCAGCTGATTTGAAGATATGTTACACAAAATGACATATAATATAGAAAGTGATGATTTTTGGCTAAAGGAGAAGGATAATTCCAACATTTATTGTAAACTTAAAGACTTAAATATAAATTCCTAATTAGACGCTATTATTTTCCTTGCATTTAAATAAAAAGTTGTGCATATTTGAAATGGTCTATATTTATTTGTATCATGTGTTATAATTTCATTGTCAACATGCAATATTTGCTTAGTATATCAACAGTTCTTAGGGTAATTGAAATATAAAGAATTATTACTAGTTTCCTTTGATATAACATCTTTCAGAATATATACTCTTGCTGGAGTGCTTCTGAGATTCTTGGAAGCACCAGGATAATGTCTTTTTTCCTATGGGTCATAAACTTACTATAAGATCACCATAAATGGCTTGAACTGTCTGAAAGCACTAACCTTACAAGACGATGTTGATATGAGAAAATCATAGGATCAGAGGCTGAAAGATCTGATAAATGATTGTACATGTCTGGGATCTCTTTTTGATCAAAGAAATCCAGCTTTTTTTTACTCATAATGTGACATGGCATCAAATCATTGAAAAGATGTTTTATCGCTGTCCACACTAAAAAAAAAATCTTCACTATCCAAGATAGCATTGTTCTTGAGGGGTTCTGTTAGCTCTCTCTAAAAAACAAAGTTAAAATATTGTGAGTTTTATGCACATAAGATTAACTCTATTTTCCTCAAATTCTTTGAACAAGGGTATATCTGAATAAATATTTCCTACCTATTGTAAAAAATGTATTTCAATTTTAAATGAAATAAAAATCAAAGGCTGTTATGCTGTAGTTATTATTGTTGACTTTTATCCTAATTAAATAAAAAAAGTTTGACAATTTTTTTTCCCTGAAGAACAAAATTGTGGGTAAATGCAACCAGAATATGAAAAAGAATTACAAATTTCTGACTAACAACTATGATAAACTGATGGTAAGGTCATTGGGTTGGTAAGATGCCTAATAGTATGTTTAAATTCAGTTGTCTGTGAAAAAATATATTGAAGCAAATGTTTTATTTCAGCAATATGTTTCTAAGAAGATAATGTCTGGAAGGGTGAAAAAGCAAAGACCGGCTACAAATACAGCCGATTCTGCTACATTGTCTTTAAATGAACGCATTCTTAAAGAATGTCATGAATTCTATACAGATCCTAAAAATGGTGAGTTATTTATTATAAGTAATTTTATTTTTAATAATTTATATTATAATGTAATGTTTGACCACATATTTGGAGACATGTAACGACACTCCAACCAAAATACCTGTCTGTGTCTAATAGGGCTATGATGTAAAAGGAGAGTACTTGAGACATTTCAGAATGTGCTTTTGTATGTTTATAAAATTTTTTATTTGAACCTGACTATGTTTTATTTGACTATGTTTTATTTGAAATATGTTTTTTTCTGTAATCTTTTTGTATTTCTTATTAAATAATTTTCCATTTTTTTATCAAATCATCAGTTAAATGGTGAAATAAAATATTGATTGAGACACCGCTTTGCCAAATTCATTTTTAGGGAAATATAGTCTTCTATGTACAGAAGAGGTGCTTACTTAATGTCAAACATAAAATAAGACAAAAATTAGCCTTAGATTGACATTCGTTACATAGAATCAGTTTTGATGCAGTAAAGGGCCCGTCCTCTTCAATCTTACACTTGTACCATATAACTTAATCATGGTTTATTTTAGTAGACATTGTGGTGTCATCATTTCATAGACATGTGTGTTAATGCAAGAATAAAGAGAGTATAGCAATTTTTACATCCATTACTTTAAATAGATTAGAAAATATATTAGTTTAGCATATATACAAAGGTAATAAAATAAACATCAAATGTAAGTCACTCAACAAAATCATTTAAGTATGATCACAGCCAGGAATCAGCATTAATAATAAGCATTCTAGGTAGCAGGAAAATCAGCTGGTGTTATGTGACATGGGCAAGATTAGTTTGATGTTTCACTAATGGCTGCCATGTTGAGGAGCAGTTACAAATTCTTTTCCCAACTAAACAAGGGCTATTGCAACAGAGTAAGCTGGTAATGTCATCTTTTTTATCTGGCTACTACTTAAGAGTTCTCCACAATATCCCCCCCTCCCATTGCCTAAGGTATGAAGCAAAAAAGAGGCACAAATGTAGGTGTTGATGCACATACATATTCCTGAGCGTGTGATGAGTGGTGGAGCGCAGAAAGGAATGGAAGGTTAATCAGAGGAGGAGAATTTGGAGAAGTAGGAGGATCACTGATTGCAGGGACCATAGGATTCAAAGTTTCGAAGAATGCAAACTTCAGTTGATTAATTTCTGAAATGATTTTCTTGTGGAAATTCCTGGAATTAATTTTTGGAATTCTTCTTTTCCAAATGTAGATAGCATGTGGTTGAATGTTCTGCAATCAACAGTAATTCTGGCGATGTCAAACTTGATCTTTAGTTCAATGAACTATAGAGTGGGGTTTACTTTCCAAAATGGAGGTGGTGTGAAGGAAACACATGAAATATTAAGGTTGCTTGCAATAGGTTGTGCTGGCAGATTCTTGATTAAAAAAAATACAACAGTAAGGTATTTAAACGTATATATATAATTAGCAGGGTACCAAACACGAGAAAAATTGCTTTTGCAATAGTAAGGTGGGGTATGAGATGCAGTGAATAAAAAAACTCAATGATAAAGTTAGTAAATATAAAATAATTAATTACTAATAAATTCATGTAATGTGATACTATTGCAAGTGAAACAAATAAATAAAATTAATGCAAATGTTTGAAAGGTTGAGAATCTTATATGAATAAGGTGCAAACATAATCTATAACATGTGTTAACTAAAAGTGTAAGGCGAATTTAGATATCTGCAATATTAAAATATGTGATGTGGACATCACATGACTTCTTTGTATGGCTTATTAAATTATACATATTTTTTGCTGCACTTCATTTAATTTTATTTTCTCGAATTTCATTAGAGAAAAGTATTAGTATCTGATTCAATCAATTCAGTTCTCACTTCGTGGTTAGGCAAAAATATATAAAAACACAAACTTCATTAAAAATTGTAAAATATAGAAGAACCTAAAACACCAAGTACAGTTAAAACTTTTTTTTTGTGTGTTAAAATTGGAGTTTTTGTGCAAAAACAAGCAATTGAGACAGGTGCCAGAAGACAAAATTTTCAGTGCAAAAAGTTGAGAGTTAACTTTTGGTCACACTGGGCAAAAAGACACTGAAGTTAATGCACCAACTGACTTAATTTGCTATTCTACTAAGAGTTTCAAATGTAAATAAATGGTGGCCTCATTAGGGTTAGTGCCATTTCAACTTTTAAATTGTTGATAATTCTATAGCTATTGCAATCAGATTAACTAAAGGGTTAAAAAACCTTAACCAGAACATAAGAGCAATGTAACTCAGTCGCTTTTAAAATAAAAAATGCACAATTTACGAACATATAAAAATAAAAAAAATGAGCTCACCGAGCTGTGTAAGAATGGGAATATATATATGTTTGGTATGGCCAATTGCAATGAAAAAGGAAGGTGCACAACTGTTATAGCAGTCTCATAAAAAAATTTCAACCTTCTACGGCTACTGATTTTGAGTTATGCGAGATACATGCATACAGACGTACAAATGTCGCAAAAAAGTCTCTTCTGAATCCCTTTTAAATGCATTTTGAAAAAAAAAAGTTCTTTATTCTGTCCATATCAATCAAAAACATTGTTCAAATGGATTCAAGAGCAGTCAGAATGGATATTTTCATTGAAATATACATGAAACTTTTTGAGATTACAATATTTGCATTACTTTGTGCAAGGAACCTTTACTTTATATAAGGAAGTAAAAAGAGTAAAATTTTGCATGTATGCATTTTAGAGGCTAGCTTTAGTTTAAAACTATAATAACTAAAAATCGATGTGTCATACCTCCAAATTATATAAAAAACATGGGCTCAGTCGGGAGCAGATTGTAGTAAAAAACTGCTCTTTAGAAGAATTATCAAAACAATTTTGCTATATAGTACATGTAATCGTTTTTATATATAGACCCGTGATATATTCACTTTGAAGATAATAAGCAATTTTTTCTTTGTTGCATGGAGCACATGTTTTTCATGTTATCTGTAGACATGTTTTGATGAAGCACACTTAAGGATTTGGAATACAGCTTTATCAAATTCACAAAAATAATACTCTCTTGTTACATTCATTACTTTAATTAGATTAGGAAATTATTAGTTTAGCATATAGACAAAAGACAACAGAAATAAGCATCACATCTTAGTTGCTCAAAACAATCAAAAAATAATTGCAGGCGGGAATTCACTTTAATAACAAGCATGCTAGTTAGCAGGAAAATCAGCCAATACTATGTGCCATGCATGAGGTAAATTTGATGCTTCACTTTTGGCTACTAGAGATGAACTGTCAAGGGTCAGTCACTAATTATCTTCCCTACCGGATGAGAAGAAGAAAGCTGGTAGTGCCATCTTTTGGATCTGGTTGCTAATTAAGAGTTCTTCACAAGGTCTCTTCACTTTTATAAGGACAAAATGATGCTGCCTTTTAAAAATGCTGTGTAATATTTGACCGTGAAAGAAACAGTGTGAAATGTACTTGGGGGAGTTTCCTCAAATGACAAGATGCCTATGATGAACTGCAGTGAATCTATACTAAGCTGGCATGTTTAGGTAATGCAAAGAAGTTCCAACACTAGTGTGTATTCTCTGTTAGTCATGTGGCAGTTCTGTGGATGTAGTACAATTCCATTAAGCGAAAACTGCAGCTCATCAGTCTACAGGATGTTTGATAGCCAGTCTGCATTGTTTTCCATTTGTTGAAAAATCCGGTTTGTAAATTTATGACATCTCTTTAAATTGGCTAATTTCCATTCCTATACAAATCCTATTTTATAATGATAAATCTTAAGTATGCTCCTGAGTGATATTATTGATAATCCTATGTAAAATTACAGTTTTCTAGAACTGCTCAGCCAGTGAAAACTGTGCATATTCTGGCAATAAAATTTTCACTATTTAAAAAGTCTTTCTTTTTTTTTTTTTTTTTAAATCGTGTAATGATACTGTCTGTGTGTTTTTAATTATTGAATTTTGACCTTTTTCTTACGTTTATATCACCTGGTTTGGCCGCCCAGACAGTAAAGTTGTTAGTGACTCTGACTGCAGTACCGAAGAGCCCAGGTTTGAATCTTGGAGAAGGTGTGGATGTAATTTGCCCATCCCTTCATAGTTGGCAACAGTGGCTCATCTGTGAGGTGCCTCCATAATAAAATGATCACTGCTGTTGGCCTTAGTGGTGGCCAATGTCTGTGGATGGCTATGCCCCCTCCCATTGTGGGGGAGGGATATCACCTGGTATGTGATATTAAAAATGGTTAGTACAATGGAAGAGATATAAAAATAGGTTGCCATGTATTAAGAAGTTCGCCAAGTGAATTTTTTTGGGCGCAACTGAAAAAAATTCGCCAAATTAAATTTTGGAATTTCTCCGTAAATTTTGCCCCAAATTTTACAAAATTTAATATTTAGGCATAATTTGAGTCATAGAATCTAAATATGGAAACAAATTGGTTGTTTATGTCAGAAAAAGACCCGTTTTATATCAAAATACCTATATTAGAACAATGCTATATATAAATCTAATACATATCCTAAATCGCACTTTCGAGACATGGAAAACGCAATTTGAATTTCATCAGTTGGCCTAATAGAACGGGAGATATAGAACTGACTCCCCTTCTTCTTCTCTCCCCCCACAATGATGTAAGTGGATGAAACTGATTTTTAGCCCTCGTTAATAGACCATGCCATTACAGTCTCTCCATACACATTCTCCGTCTTAATTGATCCCTAAGCATTTGAATCTTACCATATATATTAACTTTTTGACTACAAATCGGAGATAATTTTTATATGCGTTTATGACATGCAAGGATTTTTTAATGATTATGTGAATGTATGTGTGATGTATAAGAATGTAAATGTATTACATTTGTCTTAAATGTTTTTAGGGCTATAAAAATCAAAATATGTGTCTAGTATGATGTGAAATCAAATTATTAATAAATCTCTTGAGATGTTATTCTGCAAAGTGAAATACTTCTGTAATACAATTTTGTTCAAACTAATGAATTTCTTTCAAAGCAATGTTTATAATTGTAATTAAGGTATCACCATGTATATTTAAATTGTAATTGCTAGTTTCTGAATTTGAAAAAGTATTAAATGCAGTGTTGTGATTACTGCACACACTGCACCTAGCAATTTGCACTTGTTTGCCACAAAACATCAAATACTGCCAATTTTACATTAGAATGCTGATACAAAACTGAAAATTTGCACCACCTGCTACAAAAAAAAAAAAAAGTAATTTTAGGATATTCTGCACATTTACATCAGGTTGGGATAAAGGTCTTTTTTGTTTGTTATGTAAAAAATTTACATCAGATTATCTTAATGTTTATTCAATAGATTTCTTGCTCAGACCTTTGCTTTTCATCAAATTAGTATTGTTATAATTTACGCTGCAGAAATAACAGCCATCCCTATTTCATTCTGTACCTTTCTACCTCCTTCTGCATGTGGAACTAAGTTTTTTTCCCTATGCTTTAATATAATTTTTAAAACAACTGTTTTTAGCTAATTTTTATTGATCTCATTTTAGTAAATAAATATGGGAGTACATATTCTTTTATACAAAGTGTGAAGTATTCAATTTTGAGCATTTCTTAAGTATTTTCAGTATTCTAAATCAGCAGTTGCAATTAAAAGAGAAATATATGTATAGCATATTTTGTTGGGGTGGAGAACAAAAAGATTTAATATTTAGATGTACTGTTTTATGTCTGCTCTGTCTTCGGCTAAATATCAACTAATTTTTTTCTTTATCATAAGATTACTAATGTCTGATTAATAAAACCACTGAGCACTGGTAGTTTTTGGATTCAAATCCTTTTGAATTGGCTGCATGGGGGTTTTCATGGTTTTCATCTTGCCTAATGTGAGTACAAACCATTTGTCCTTTTTACAAGAAGGCTTCCTTCCATTAGGCAAATGTTGCTCATGTAGTTTGCCATAGTCCAAATAATCTAGTTCAATCCTTATGATCCTTTGATACGATTTTTAGCTGGTTTCAAATTTGGTGATACATTTAAATGATATCGACTTCAACCATCATTCAATTTACCAATCAGCCTTTCGTTTGATGTTTAAGAAATTTGTTACTTCTATGTTAATGTTTTATAAATGATATTTTTGAATACTATCTATGAATCATAAATACATTAGTAATAAGTCAAAAGTTTGTAACTCTTTAATAAAGTTTAGTAACTATATCAAACTATAAATAAAATGAGTCACAGAATGAAAGCAGTAGCATATAAGCAGATGCAACATTTTTTTTAATATTTTGAGTGCTTTGTTTTGAAATTCATGTAGACAACATTAGGTATTAAAACTGTCCTGTTATTTTTAGCTAGGGATGTTTCTGCTAGGGCTTTTTTTGGACCTGCCTTAAAAAAATTATTGTAAAAGATTTCAGTGACATAAGTGTTATTGATGCAATATGTAAGGTATTTTCTCCCTCCTTTCTGCATACCTTCATGGTGTAACAGTTAGCACACTCGGTACATATTTGAGAGGTCCAGTCCAAGTCCTGGTGAGGGCATTTCTCATTTTTCACATCTCATGCTTTAAAATAATAACCTAATAAATCTGTAGTGGCACCCGAACTAAAAGGTGGTGGATGATGATTCTTTATTTTGGATTTGGTGATTAGATCCCTTAATCTCCAGTTGCCCTTAAAAGGGGAAGTATATAAGGTATTTTCTCCCTTCTTTGTGCATGCCTTCATGGTGTAACAGTAGCACACTCGGGGTGTATTCAAGAGGTCCAGGTTTGAGTTCAGGCAAGGGTATTGCTCATTTTTCACATCTCCTGCTTAAGAATAACCTAATGATTCTACATGTTTATATAACTGTATCTGTAAACTTTCACATTCTCCATATCAGATTTATTTTACTAGTCACAATGTTAATTATGTCTGAATTTGCATACTTAACCTGTTAAATACTATTCAGACTACTGTAAATAATGTAATTTTCAGCTCTTAACAGAAGAATTATATTGTCTACGATCTAGCAAATATGGATTAATGTATCCACCAGAATGATTCAAGTTGTTGTTTCTGGTGCTTCATTTTTTGTGCTGGCAGACATTTCCAATAATTCAGCTACATCTTCTGTAATCAAATCCTTTCAATTCCATGAAATATTTGATAAGCCACCTATAAATATGTAAAATGAAAATATATTAAAGAAAAAAAAGTAAGGGCAATATGACATAGAAGTTTTATATTGTTTTGCATTCTTATTTCATTGAGTAGCACTAATTTTTTGTAACAATAATTCAATTGAAATATGCACTGTATTTAATCTAAGATTTAAAAAAAGTGTTGATTTGAAGAGCTGTATTTTGATATTCCTTTCTAAACTCATCTGATTTAGCAGTTGGATTACATTTTATTATTCTGCAAGATCAAATGCAAATCAAGATTTTTTTTGTATTCTGTAAGATGAAATGCAAATCTGAGTCATATGCATGCATATTTTAAAAAATAGATGATTTATTTTTATTCATAATGATCCTGGAGAATGAAAAAATTCTAGAAATATTATAAATTCTTTCAACTAAATTTCAAAAGGACTAAAAGACTTCAACTTCTCTCACTAGCTCTAAAACTCATGAACTACATTCCCTAAATCAGAGATGGGCAAACTACGACCCGCGGGCCAAATCCGGCCCCTTGGAAGACTGTATCCGGCCCGCGGATAGAATTTTAATTTGCCGGTCCGAGGCAAATTAAAAGAAATATATATTTAAATATTATATCTCCATCTCCTTTTCTACTTTGTTTAAATATTACTTTTTTTCTTCCTTTTGTTCAAATTATTGATGATCTTTTTACTGTCTCTATTTTTGATTTACAAAACATAAATCGATGGAAATAGCAAGCACAAACACCTTTCAATCGGTAAAGTGTTAAACGCGGAAGTACTTTGGTAGTTATGCTGTAGATTGGCTTAAGAATCGTTATCTGTGTTTCGGGGAGAAGTATGCGAATTCAATATAAGTGAATCAGACTTCACATTTGGCAGACTGCGCATTTTAAGCTCCAGCCAGCGGTCTTTTCTTTTGTCGCGAATTCTAGTATTATTGATTGCGTATGGAAAGATTGCGGACATATAGCATCATTGTGAATAGTGGTTTTGAAATTGTTAAAAGTATAGCGTAGCTAGTGCTTGTTTGGGTTATTCGTAAAATATTTCAACCCCAAAATGTCTACTAAAAAACGTAAAGTTGATTCAGAATGCCATGCTTTTAATGATGAATGGACCTAGAAATATTTTTTACAGTTGTAAAAGATAAACCAGTGTGTCTCATCTGCAATGAAGCTGTAGCAGTCTTCAAAGAATATAACATCATTATCGAAAGTGAGTTTCCCGAATTTAATATCTCACGCCCAGAAAATCAGTGCTATGTTTGCTTCATCTTATATATGTGAACAAGTGTTTTCAACAATGAACCTTAGAAAGAATTATTTAAGAAGTAGAGTGACAGATGAGCAGTTAGCCTCGTTCCTTAGAATCAGTACATCTCACTTCGAACCTCAATATAAGAAACTTTTAAAAATGAAAGCGCAATTTCATTCTTCTCATTAACATATTTAAATTGTAATACTTGTATATGTTTTAAAAATTTTAGAAAAATTTACCTTGGCCCGCCGAACTTTTTTTTTTCGATTTTTGGCCCGCGAACGAAAACGTTTGCCCATCCCTGCCCTAAATAAAAGCCCTGGTAATTGTGTCTAAGCTTAATTTTAAGTGGCACAATAGATTAGCTATGAGGCTTGTTTCATATCTGGTGTAATCATAAGATCATGTTCCTGAGCAAGAGTTTTGCAGATCTTATGTAAATGGAATTTCAGCACCTTTTCCAAATTGTAAATGGAATTTCAGCACCAAAATTAATTAATTACCTTTTTATTTATCTGTTAATCCCAAACCCATAGTTGCATTGTAAATTTATCCAAATTAACCTTTTGATCAGCTTGACTAACTTTATTGCCTTTTTCCATGTATTACCTTGTTAGTTGAAATATTTTGTTTTCTTAACTTTGAATCTAAATATCATCCATTCGTGACAAAGCATTTTTGAAGCAGATATATGCAATTAAACTGGCTCAGTGCACATGCTCTACTTTGAACAAAATTATATTTGAACTTGTCATAATTTTGTAATATATTTGAAATAAGAATGAGAAGAAGAAAAATTATGCTACTGGAAGAGTTAAAAAGAAATAAGCAGATTTCAAGATAGATGTTAGTGAAATTATAGTTCTATTTTATTTCTGTTTATTAGCAAAATTAAGACTGCTGTTGACTAAAAGACATTTAGCCTTGTATAATGCATGCAGCTTGAGCATTATGTAAAGTAAGTATTAGTTTTGAAATGAAAATTTTAAGTGTGCCTCTCAGAGAACTGTAATTTTCATTCCTTCTTCTGGTTAGTCTTGCCAAACATAATACACTCATGTGCTCTAAAAATGCTTCTCATCAGTAATCCAGATACCATGCAGGTAGAATTTATGAACGAGAACCATAAATAACTCCAAAGTTTAACTTCATAATGTGATATTCAGATTAGTGTGGAAGTAAATTAAAAATTGACAATTAAAATAACCCTATGTAGAGGATTTTAATACACATGTTAAACTCACGTGATATAATGAACTTCTAAAGAAATTTTTTACTAATTCCTTTTATCCCCTTTTCAAAAAAAAAAAGTATATATATTTGTAAAGAAAGTATTTGGCAAATTGGATAAAAAACAGCAGTCTGCTGATGTTAACACACCAAATGACAATGAAATTAATAACAGCTAAAAAACAGCTCAAAAGAACATCAAGTTGATTTTCTGTTAAAAAAAGTTGAGAAAAGTAATAAATTTCTCAGCTTTCTTGATGATGGAAAGGAAACAACAGAAAATACTGGAGTAATGAATGAATTCATAAAGCCATGTAAAAGGCTAAAAGATTTAAGGTTGATTTTTAAAAGGGTTCCAAAGGATATAATTTCCAAAGGAGATCAATTAGAAACAATTAAAAGGAAAACTCAGATCATTTGCAGCGACAAAATTCTCAGGGAATACCTTAAAAATAGGACTTGGTGATGCAGGTGATCACAGGGATATCTCTAAAAAAGCTTAATAGTGAAGAATCTTCATGTGCCCACCAGCAGCCAAGCAGTAAAATTGCTGAACACTGGTAATTCTGGTAAATTGCTGAACACTATAGTTGAACAATACCTGATCCTGTGCAAATAGCACAGGTGCACTATGGCTCTATGGCTGTAATCAGAACATGTGTTTCAACAAATGCAAATGTACAAAGTACATCACTTTCCGACCACTTTCACCTGGCTAGGGAATGCAAACACAAAAAGAAGATGGAGCAGAAGGATGCTGTGTTCTATATGAAAACAAGACCATATTCATTTAAGGGGTGTGCATCTTATCCCAATAATAACCAAAAACACATGCCTGATTTTAAAAGACAGGAAAATGATTTCTTATTACGTGCAGCTAACAACAGAAATACAGAAAGTGGCTGATTTCAAAATAGTTTAATTGAGACAAATCTGGAAATAAGGATGCAAGCAACAAATCATCTGCTGGCTGTAAAAAACTAATAATGAATTCACTTGACATATAAAAACTAAATCCTTCTTTGAGAAATCCAGTTAGTATTGAGATAATAGAAACTATCACGCCCCTTGAAAAAGGATTCCAATTTTAAATTCTTTTTTATATGAAGACTGTATACTGCAGTAGATAAGTTACTCATTATGAATGCAAGGTTAAGCAATGATGGTCATGAGCAGAAGTTTGGAGGATGACTGCTTGTTTTACTGTTGCATCAAGAAGGAATAACAGGAATTGGTGAACATCTATTTCTTTGTCTTTAACCTTGTAAATAATAGTGTATTTAGTTTTTATTCCATGTCTTACTAATTTATTTTCTACTTTTTTATGTATTCAGTTATTTTTGTGACTTGAGGCTATTGTGGATGTTTTTTGCCTTCAAACTGAAACAAACCAGTGTATTGACTTAATTCTATTTAAATTATTATACCACAAGTAGAGCCAAGCACTTTGTACTACAGCACCTCACCAGTGGTTGAGTGGTAAAAGCCACTGAACACTGGTAGTTCGGTCCCGGTTCGAATCCTGGCTAAATGGGATTTTTCATGTTCTTCCCCACATCATGGATACGAGCCAGGTTCCCATAAAAAAACCTCCATGGGCATCCTTCACTTGCCATGTAGTGCCTAATGGCAGAGCACTTATTGATATGTTGCCACTTACCATAAATTCCCAGTTGTGCTTGCATAATTCTTGTCACCTTGCTCAAAGAGTTATTTTTAATTGATGTTATTTGACTGCACTGTTGGCTTATTTACAGCCAATGATTATAGATCAAATATAGGTGAAAATCCTTGGAGGTTGTAATGCTTGAAGCATCGTGGTTGACAGTCTTTGGTTGAAGTGATGCAGTTCAGAAAGATTTTAGGGCTAGTATAAAATTAAAGTTAGAATTTTATTTTACGTATTTTTTATTAGACATGAACATCTTTTTCACATATATCTGTATCTGCATGTGTATCTTTCCCTCTCTCTTTCTTTCTTTCTTTTTTTTTTGTGTGTGTGGGGGCGGAAGGAGGTTGATCTACTGAATTAATTTCATCTGTTACAGAATCTGTATTTTTATACGTAGGTAATTTGTATAAAGAGTACTGCATCATCAAGATGGGCCAGACACTGCTTCTAAGCAACAGATTTGCCATATATGGTATAGAGTTATTTCACACAAGTACTGAAAGCCTCATTCATTTCAGACTGTTAAAGTAGATTACAGTCTGTGCTCTGTGATGTTATTACAGTACTAGGAGGTTTTTCTGTTATGAATGAAATTGCTGTTTTTAAGTCTACCTTTTTGAAAATGTGGGAATAAGTGCAAAAAAAGCTTTATTGAGAATGATGCAGTGTAATTGGCATTCATCAAAGCTGAAATGGGTAGAGTACTTCTTCAAAAGGAGCAAAAAATAAAAATAAATTTGATTGAAGAATGTGGTGATGATTGCTTCAGTTTCTTTTTCCCTTTTAGCGTGACAAAGTGTCTGTGGTTTTGTCAGCATTAAACCCACTTCTTTAATGAGCAAACAGTTTCTGATGAAATGAATTAGGTGTTTGTAGTACCACCTCTCATGAAGGAAAAATATTGTAAATAGATATACAGAAAGATATTAACTTGGCCGGTGCTTGAGAATGTGGACTGAAGACATTTCTTTCGATGAACTTGAGGCTGTAGTTAAAGGAAGAAAAAGTTAAGAATTGGCGTGGAAAACAGTGACGATTATTGCCCTTTTACTCAGTACTTATCAGAAGTTGAGTTGCAATTTTATAAATATCAGCTTGAAAGTGAGAAGGCAATCAAAAGAGCTCTTCAATATGCTAAACGGTAAATCGTGCAATAAATTTTTTAAGTTATCAATGTATCAGAGTAAATGCATCTTAAATCCTTTCACAATAGAGTAAATGCCTCAGGTGTGGAAAAACTTTTAATTTGAGAGATTCCTCAAAGTGCAAGGGCCCACCAGCGGCCAAGCGGTAAAGACGCTGAACACTGGTAGTTCGGTCCAAGGTTCGAATCCCGCGAACGGGCTGGCTGCATGGGTGTTTTCGTGGTTTTCCCCATGTGTAACGTGTATACGAGCCAGTTTCCCTTAGAAAGTCCTCCACGAAGGCATCCCTCCCCTTAGGCAGATAGCCCTCGTGTGCTTTGCCATAATTGAATAACCTAACCTAACCTAACCTCAAAGTGCAAGAAAATATGCAGTGTCACTCTTTTTATGGATTTATGTGTTAGAATTGATTGTTGCAGGTGGATATTTAAGGAATGCAGCTGTGTCTTTGCCCTTCTATTAGCATAAAATCTCCGATGAGAATTAATCACAATACTACTGCCAGCAAGAAATTTATATTAATCGCATATAAAGTAACATATAGAGTTGACGTTTGTGAATCATTGAGCTTAAAATTTGTTATTGTGACATCACCAGAAACAGAAAATATAAATATTCAATTTGAAAAATGGTATTTTTGTATTAGTTTAGTAATATATGCATATGGAGAGTTCTAATAAAAGCCGTTATGGGAAGAATAGTATTAGGTTATTCACATTATACCAGGGGTGGGCAAATACTTTTAAGCGCGGTCAAAATGAAATTTTCAAAATGTCTCCCGGGCCGGAGGACTATATCGCGTACGCTGTGCACATGCGAATGTTTTGGGTGGAGTTTTTTCCCTGCCCAAGAAATTTTTTTGACAAAAACACTATAAGTATCATTTGAACAGAAAAATTTGACAGTAAAAGATAATAGTAATGATAAATTGTCTTATTTAGGTGTATATGCGAACAATTTGTGCCCAGTAAAATATGTCATGTAATTTTTAAAGAAATATGATCCATTATATTAAATTAATGGTCATTAAATAAATCAGTTAATGAAAGATTTTATTTTGATATTTATTTATTTATATCTTAACGATACAAATTATTTTATTTTGATCATAGTTATTGCATTTTAATCTTTATATTACATTTTGTAAATATAATAGTAAATAGAATTATAAAAAGAAAAGACAAACATCAAACGTTAAAATAGAATAGTTTTAGTTAATGTGAAAGGTGAAATCTGGAATGTTCATTTGATATTATTTCTTCAAAATTTGGATCCAAATCCCTTGTAGCTATCCTTAATACTGAGTGTAGATTTTCGTCAGTAATTTGTGATCGATATTTATTTTTCGTGTAAATCATTAACGAAAAAGTTCTTTCACTAATGTATGTTGCATCAAATAAAACTAGGTATTTTTGAACGTAGTTCAAAAAATGTTTGAAATGTTCTGTATTCAAAGCACCTTACAAAACACTCAACTCGTTTGAGTGAAAATTTTCTTTTAGTAAATTATTTGAATTATATTTGATAATATAATATTTGAATTATATTATCAATTAGTTCTAGTTGAATTTCAACAGGAGCTTCTTGCACGTCAAAATTGAAAGGTTGACCAATAAATGATAAAGGTATTTCAATAGCTTTGAAATCTTGAAATCTTCTTTGGAATTCAGAATGCAGGTCTTGTGTTATTGCACTATATTTAAGAAAATTGGTATTTTTCAATGATTCTCGTCGTGATTCTAATGAAGGGAAATGATTTAGTAATTTCTTATTAAAGTTTTTAGCAAATAAATTGAGTTTTATCATAAATGCTTTGACGTTTGAGTGCATATTGAAAGCGAATCGGTTTTTCCCTTGTAGATTTATATTTAGTTCATTCAAATATTTTACAATATCTACTGCAAACAAGAAATCGTTTAGCCATGCCTCATTTTGCAAGTCAGGAAAATCATGTAGTTTTTTTTTTTTTTAATCGACAAGAAGGATACTATTTCATCAAGTAAATATTGAAACCTGTCCCAAAGCTTTACCGATGCTAAGCCATCGCACTTCAGTGTAATAAGGAATTTCGTAAAAGTCACTTTCAGTTTCTTTCAAAAATTCAACAAACTGTCGATGATTTAAGGCACGTCCCCGGAGAAAATTCAGAACTTTTGTCACAACAGTAACGACGTGATTCAGTTTCATTACTTTTCTACATAACAGTTCTTGATGAATAATGAAGTGTAAAAATAATATATCCTGTTCTGGCTGCAACTCTTTTACTTTGTCGCTGATTCGTTTTAGTAAACCCACATTTGTCCCTGTTAAACTAGGACAGCCATCCGTAGTGATGCTTACTATTTTGTTCCAAGTTAAATTTACTTTAACTAAACACTCTTCAACAGCGATAAAGAAGTCTTCACCGGTAGTTGTATCTTTTATTGGATGCGTACTAAGAAGGTCCTCGCTAATTTCACATTTCTTATTAATACCTCGGATAAATATTAATAATTGACTTGTGTCAGTAATATCGCAGGACTCATCTAAAGCCAGAGAACAATATGTAAAATCAGCAATTTTTGTTCTTAGCTGGTCAAGTAAATTTTCTGCAATATTTTCGATCCGTCATACTATTGTTCTTCTCGAAAGGCTTAAAAATATGTTTCTTTTCAGGACAACATATCTCCGACACTTGTATCATGCATTGTTTAACAAATTCTGCTTCAATAAAAGGTTTACAGAACTTAGCAATTTTGTGTGCAACAGCATAACTTGCTTTTGTGGTAGATTTCTCGATATTACAAATATTTGGTACAAATATTTTGTTGCTTATTCAAGTTTTTTATCATGTCTTCTGCTGCACTGTGAAGTTCTTTTAAAGAAAGTGATGCATATTTTGGATGTTTTGATTTAAGATGCCTGTTTAAATTGTATTCCTTCAAAACAGCAATTGTGTCCTGGCAAACTGAACAAATTGCTTTCTTATCAATGTTTGTAAAAAGGTATTTTACCGTCCATGCTTCATTGAAATTTCTGCACTCCAAATCAACTTTTCTTTTTTTAGATTGACTCATTTTACAAAGGCCTACAAATAAATAATTACAATAAAATAATATATATATATTATTAAGAAATAAGACATATATATAAGATTAAATAAGATATATTTTAAGAGGATGTTACGGCATATAAGAGATTAAAAAAAATTGCATGCAGGATTTTTCAACGGGCCGGATAAAGTAAGCAAAAGGGCCAGCTTTTGCCCACCTCTGCATTAGACCTATTTCTAAGAAAGGGGATATGCCATATCGAATAAAAATGATTGTGGCGGATCCTAGCTGAAAACTTGGAAAACTATGAATACTGTATCATGAAGTGATAATAGAATAAAACAACCAGTTCAGTTAGTAAGTTGTTTGGCGTAGTCTGATTGTTGCGGATCGACATACAGAAATGTACTGACGCGTAACGATTACCAATTATGCCTCTTGAATATATAGCGGTTATAGATTGCATTATTTTGACAGAAACTTTCTGCGATGTTTAGTGTATGATACTTTGGTGTTTAATGATATATATACTTTTTGAAATTTTGGTGCACGTTATTTGTATATGACGTAATTTATTATGTACTTAAGTTGAAGTATTTTGTTTATGTTTCTTGCTTATAAGCGCCATGTTTTGGCTCTGAATGTTAAAGAGTGTCCCAACACAAAACTGTTTGAAGATCATTGGAATATCTAAGCTCTAGAGTCATCTTCCATAGTGATCTCTACTACCTAGATATTAGAAGCACATCTTTTGATAGTAGCTTAAAAAAATGCAGTATCGCTGCAGTCATGAATAACTGCCGTTTATGAATCATGCGTTCATGACTATTTGCCAGTGGTAGTATTTCGTCAAAAGCCTAATCACTGAATGGGATTTGAGGTTTTCGATATCCATAGACATAGCTAATAACCTTTAGCAACCCGATAAAATGAATCATCAGTGATTGTAGCATTTGTTTTTATATTCTGGAAGGATGATGTAATTATTTTGCTGTGTTTCGTTAACCGGCAAATGTTTATATCATCGTTATATCAGTGCTGAACACCCTTTGTTTAGTTCATGTTCTCTCTACAAAGGGCAAACAACTCTCCTGTACTTTTCCTTCAGTTAACCACTTAACCACAAAAGTAATTTGTGTTTGGGCAAATATTTTCTGCGTATGATTTTAAGGTCTTAGAATTATCTGCATTTGAACAACTGATTCTTTTAAAATTCACTAAAATTCTTTCCTTCTCTATGTGGTCTATGTATCATACCCATTTAAGCGAAACAGAAACACTACTTTAATCGAGCTTATTGAGAGTAATAAGGTTAAGACTTAAGAAGACTTCTTCCTGAAAAACCAGATAAAATTATTTATATTCTTATGGGCTAGTTAGCACGAAGGAATATGCAGATTGTAAATGTGTTTAGAAATCTTCAAAAAAAAGTCTTAAAAATTAACACATTGTTATTAAAAGAAATAGAAAATATTTCAAGAGATTCTTTTAGTGAAATTTTAGGAAATGTTGAAAGCAATAATAGTTCTTCAGCGCGGAAGTGTTTTAACGTCACGCAGCGGTATCTGGTTGCTAGTTTTTTAAAAAACTATTTTCTAGTTTTGCGTAATGTTCCAAACGGGCACTTGCTTACGCTTTAGAGAGTATTCTGCGAACCGTGATGCAAATCGGATTTCCTTAAGGAAAGAGCGCATCATCTTCTCCTATATCTAATTTTTTCTTTTGTAGGCAATCGTCTGCAAAGAATGACCGCAGAACGATAGCCGTCTAACATCATACCATCCGAGTTACGTTAACAAACCACAAAAAATAGTTTCATATTGTTTAAATAAAACCTTGCTGATGGTTCTTTTCGTATCTTCAAAACAGTAATCTTCACACTGATTTTTAAAAAATAATTTACGAGAAAATGTATCAACTCCTGATATGTACAAAAAACTTCAATGCAATGTGGCTAACTGTTCAGAGTATAAAAGTGCTTTCTCAGTCATTTATACCTAATTCTTGTTGGCATACTCCTATCTTGATATTCTGAGCAAATTTGGAAAATGGTCAGCTTCATCATAGACAGTATATTGGAATGTGCTGTAGCTTGCCACTTCAATGTGCTGGCTGTTATTTCTGAAAATTGTAGTTAACTGCAGCATAAAGCTATGTATGTTTCAATTAGTAGATGATGTTGATTAATACGGAACCAGCAACATCGTACTTAGAATCTGTTTGTTTATTTGTAATTTATGCTTAGTATTAAATTTGAGGCTTTCTTTGTTCTCACCTAAAAAAACATGAATACTTTTAAAACTTGCTGCTCATTATGGAACATAGGATAGGGATCATGATGAATGGACGTAGCAGATAGTTTATCTTATAAAAAAATTGACTTACTTGAGCATTTCAAAGGATCTATTGACATGAAATTTCCTTTAATTACTAGTTCACTCACTTTATCTGGTCGTCGATTTACTTACAAATTAAGATATTCTTCGAATTAAGTGATAAGTTTAGTATTAAACAATATACATTTAAGGGCCGATGTATTGTGGTTAGTCCGTGGAATGCAAATAAAAACAAACCCAGGCGGTATAATAAAACAACATAAAATAAAAGTGCTACTGAGCTTTGCTAATCAGTATTATTCGCATTTAGGAAAAAGGCAGAGAAATCGATTATGGATGAATATTCATCCCTAAAAGATTAAATCAAGAAGTTAATACTTTAAAAATGTATAATTCAGGAAAGAGAAACCAATGATCGTGTTTATTCCGAGTGAGAACAACAATTATTTCATCTAGTCCAACGGTCGCATGCAGACTAAATGCATGATCCAAAAACAACTGACGGGCCGAAATTTTTTTAACAAAATAAAATAAAAAGGTGTTCGCCGCCTCAGAAAACAAATTTTTTAAAACTAAATTTTAATTGCTGAATATTTATCAAAACACACATAAACGGTAATAATTACGATGCAAAGGAAAAAATTCCATTTGGTGTAGGAAATTTCTCTCGTTTGTATTTTGTAATTTAAACTTACTGGCAGTTAAGTATTAAATTTTCAGGCTGACATTTATGTCAAAGAATTTTTATATGTTCAATTAAACAATAAATAAGTTACATTTAAACTAAAAATAAACAAATTACGAAACCTTTCCGAGTGGAACAAAACTTGAGAGTAGGACAATTTATTCTCTTTTATTTACTAAATGTTTCTTTGACGCATGCAAATAAATATATTTATTTCGTGCTTGCAGCTTTCAGATACAGTAAGACGGCTCAATTTTTAAAAAGTTTGGAACCGTAGAAAAAAAAAAAAAAAAAAAAAAAAATTTTAAAAAAAAAAACTATCTTCGCCAAGTGTAGACGCTCATTGTTCAATCTAGTTCTTTTCGTGTTAATTTTCAGCTGCGGATGGAGGGTAGGGTTCTTATATAAACTTTTCATATATAAATGTACTCTCAATTATTCTTATTGTAAAGTATCGTAACTGAGAGTATTTATCTTTTGTGCATCTTCAAATCTTTGAATAAAATTTATATCGTAGCGTAAATTAATTAGCTCCATTTTGAGACTCTCTGAGGCACTCGTGTTTATTTTTAATGGTAATGAAAATAATATAAATTGGACTCCAAATCGTTAACATCTTAAAATGCTTCTTAAAATTTCTGTCATAATAACTAATGTGATAACAATGCTAATTAATTTACCAGATAGCGTGTTCGGAGACCATGTAAATTACTTCAAAATTCTTCTTTTAAAATTGGCATGCCAATCTGAGACCACTGGTCTAGTGCACAAGTTACGATAAAGGGTGAGAAAAGAGACTGTGTGACAAAAGCTGTTTTGAATTCTGCTAAAAAAGTTACTACTTAGCGCCGAAACCATTTTGACCTACACATGTTAACCTCCGATTATCTACTAAAACGTCTGCACTTGAGCAGAAGTATATAAAATCTTTGATTAGTATACTCCATTTCTAATTTTGTATTCTGATTTTGTAATAATATTTCTTTGAAATACCTATTTTGCAGTCTGTCACATAGAGTGATATCCCAGTGTGGTCACACAAAATGTGGTATTTTCAATTTGCTTACTTTGGATCCAAGATTTATTATTACTCCGACTTTCCCACCAGGAATTACCTCTCACATAGTAATGTATTCTAGTCATATAAAGAAAAGAAAGCATCGGTCAGGTAAAGATTCTGGTTCAGATAAAGAAAAAAAAATAGAGTGAGATAATGATCTTACTTTTTCCTGTCTTTGATTTCCTCTAACTGGACATCACCTTCTGAATGTATATAGTCATTAGTCTACCTAGGCATTATGTAATAAAGCGAGTAATAACCATGCATTGCATAACACCCAATAAATTCATAAATCCGTGTGCGGAACACGCTCTGTTTGCTCACTTGTTGTCGGTTTTGTGGCGTTATCTTGTCTTGAGGATGATAGTTGTTGGTAAATGCAAAGTTGTTACTTCCAACGCTGTTGCTGCATTTTTGATCTGGAGAAATGACCGCAGTATGTCGTAATGAAAAGCATTGTTCTATTTAAAGGTAGCTGCTGGAAAGTTTGTGTTATACTTCTGTTGTGATGCACCGCTAAATGTTCATAGATTCGTAGAAAGCAAGAGCATGACACCATCTCTAACTATGTCGACTGGGACTAATGTGAAGGTCCGCAATACAGCTTTCCAGATACAGCTTCCCTCCGTGACGGCGAATGAAGGTCCGGTCATCATGGATCAGAGCTTGTATCGAAACTTGTCGTAAAAGATGATTTTCACTTACTCAGTGCTCCACTATCTTCGCCTTTTGCACCATCGAATCATTTACTCGTGTGAGAGCTTGTCAAAGGTAGTCTTGTAATGAACATCGAGCTACGAACCCTTGCTGCTGAAGTCGTCAATAAACAGTGCTGAAACCATTGCCCACTGTGTCACCGTCCTTTATTGTTGTGGAGATTACCGTCACCGCCACATACACTGGTGTGCAAAAATTAAGGACGAGACGGTTTTTTCAATATAACTTTGTACAAAAGCTTTCCAAATCAACACATTTAATACCGTAAGATCCCCAATACGTAAGGACATGAATAATGTAAGCAACACTTACTAAAAGAGAAATCAGAGGGATAAAAAGAAGCTTTATTGAAAAAGTAGCATGGAGCGCAATGCGACTGAAGGCCGAAACATCCTTGTGATGGGTGTCCAGCAAGAAACATCCGGTCTTTAATAGGGGATATGATCTCCCCTGACTGCTAGGCAGGTTTCACATCATTTGTGCATGCTGGATATGTGGTTGTTAATGAGCTGTTGAGACACTGCTGCTCGTTCCTCTTGTAGCACCAATCGCAGTTTCGGAATCGTTACT
>KK118922.1:136944-151994 GCA_000611955.2 Stegodyphus mimosarum
GGGTCCGTGAGCTCAGTATTTTATTCGTATATGTAAGTAAATTGTGCATTTTTTGCTTTAAAAATGATTAAATTTTGTTGTTCTTATCTTCCAGTTAAGGTTTCTATGCCTTTAGTTAATCTGCATGCAATAGTTGTAGAATTATTGACAATTTCAAACTTGTTAAAGCGTGGCTGCGCCAATTTTTTTACGATAGCAGTCGTATTTGTTTACATTTAAAGCTTTGCAGAATAGTGAATTAAGTCAGTTTCTGCACCGTCAGTGTCTTCTTGCCCGCTTCCCGAAATTGCTTGTTTTTTGCTTGGGAATTCCAACTTTAATTGTAAAAATTGTTTTTTAATTGTTTTAACTATATTTGGTGCCCTATATTTTTAAATTTTTAATTAAGATATTTTATGTATTTTTGCCTTGCCGCGAAGTGAGAACTGAATTAATTGAATGAGAAATATATCTGTAATGAAATTCGAGGAAATAAGTTTAAATGGAATGCAGCCAAAAAGGCGGATAATTTAATATTTGTACAAGGAAGTCATTGGGTGTACACATCAGATTTTTTTAATACATTTTGTGTGTTTTTAAAAATTTAATCCCTTATGCTCATGATCACAAAAGAAACGTACATTGTTAAAACATCGTAAGTGTAGAAGTAAGTGCAAATGGACTGCATGTAACTTAAATTTTTTCTGTAAACATCATACGTACGGACAGAATAAAAAATTCTTTTTCAAAAATGGATTGCAAAATGGATTCAGGAGGGAGTTTTTCGTGACGTCTGTACGTACGCACACTGCGTAAAAAAAAAAAAAAAAATCTATATCTCCCGTTCTACTGGGCCAATTGACGAAATTCAAATTGCGTTTTCCATGTTTCGAAAGCGCGACTTAAAATATATATTAGATTTATATATAGCATTGTTCTAACATAGGTATTTTGATACAAAATGGGTCTTTTACTGAAGTAACATACAATTTTTTTTCCATATTTCGATTCTATGACTCAAATTATGCCTAAATATTAAATTTTGTAAAATTTGGTGCGAAATTTACGGAGGAATTCAAAAATTTAACTTAGCGAATTTTTTTCAGTTTGCGCGAAGAATAATTCACATGGCGAACTTCTTAATAGATGGAAACCTATTTTCTTATCCCCTCCATTGTGCAAGAGAGGAAAAAAAGTTACATTGTTCCTATCTTTTTGCATTGTGCATGAGCGGAAAGTCACATCGTTCCTTCTTTCAAATAATTTTAACATAGTGCGTAAACCAGATTTTCGTTACTATCGCTTTCAACAAATATGCCAAATTTCAAAATGCGCCAATCTATAAATTCACGTATATTTTCGAAAATTTTAAATAAAAAGCTCTTAATTTTTTTACAGGTGTGCTTAGAAATACATCTACTTTAAGATAATCGTAATATATAACTTTTATATGCTATAATTCAACATTTTTTCCGAAAATTTTATAAAAATTATTTAAAAATACAAATTTAAAAAATAAATCATAAAAAATGGGCGAATTTTATTTGGAATGAACCTAAATTTCGAATTCTAAAAGAAGGAATCAAGTTTAATAAAAAAATATATATTAATAAATATATACCAAATTCAATTAACATTGAGGAGCTAAAATTTTGAGAGCTAATATTTTAAAAACTACTCGTGCGATTTTTACAAAACTTGGCAGTCTGGCATAATTTAAGTCGTAGAATCGAAATATGTAAAAAAAAAAAATTGGTATGTTATTTGTCTTCCTGACCGCTGGCCGTATTGCTTGTTTTTGCGTGGAAACTCTAATTTTAATTGCAGAATTTTTTAAACTTGTTTGTAACTGTATTTGGAGCTTTAGGTTTTCTGTATTTTTCAATTTTTAGTGATGTTTTGAGTTTTTATGTATTTTTGCCCTGTCGTGAAGTGAGAACTGAACTGATTGAATGAGAAATATATCTATCTCTAATGAAATTCGAAGAAATAAGTGTGGGTGATGTTCACCAAAAAATGTGCATAAATTATTAGGCCGTGCAAGGAAGTCATGTGATGTCCACATCAGATTCTTTTAAGTAAGGTAACTCTCTGTTTTGTAAATATGAAAAACATTTTTTAAATTAATAAAGTTAAATAAGGCTGTTTGCTTCAAGTTTTTAATGAATTAACAACTTTTTATGTATTGTAATTCAATTATTATGTAATTGTAATTTATAATAAACAATAACCAACAAAATTACCCTTTAATATGTTTTTATTAGTATTTATTACTTAGATAATGCGGATGAAAAGTTTTTACTACTGAAATAATATTCATGACGTATGTGTGTTTAAATTCTCCCCCCCCTTCAACATTCAAATTAATTTTCTGCATTATATTTTCGCAAAAAATTAGTCACTTTGAAGCGCGTAGTATAGCGGGAATGGAAATGAGCTTCTGAATGTGGCAGTTGAATAAATAAAGACGAGCTGCGTGCGTCTAAATTCATGTACGCGGAGGCAGCATGACATTTATTGCACTTCCCCCCCTTGGTTGTTGGAAGTTTTTTCGTCTTCCCACCCCTTTGATATTATGTCACTTGCATTTTACGTGTATCTATTTTTCTTGTAATATAATTTTTCAGTAGTAACTTCCTACCTACTTAAATTAATGACTTCGCTTGTTGTTCATGCAGAACCAGCTCTTGAAAAATTATGCTTGAGGCTCCGATGATTGTACACCGTTACTGTAAGAGCTTTTATGCGGCTTTTATTTTTGCAACCTTTGGTCGCAGAATAAATTTCCAGTTACAAAACTGTTTTAAGTAACCAAATATTCATGTTTGGCATTTTTAAGTTTAAAATATCGGTTTTCGAAAAATTACGATTTATAACTTTTTAGATACGGTTCCTCATAGTTATTTTTAGTAAAAGTTGATTCTCATTCTAACAATTGGGATGAGCACGCCACAAGACTTCCTTGTACAGCCTATTAAAGTATACAAAATTTTTTGCTGCACTTCATTTAAACTTATTTCCTCGAATTATTCAAACTTAATTAACTGATCTCTCAAGGCTTGAAAATGACATCAGAAACTGCAAATTTTGGAATTATATTGTTACGTTTTTCTCTTTTCTTCTTACGTACGTTAAAGGGTTCGTGGATTTGGAGTGAATAACGACGACACTTGTTGAAGTGTCGAAACACATTTTATTAGCCAGTATTCTCACGACAGCTTCAAAATCACTTTTACAGTCGTCGAAGAACTATTATAAACATGCTGAGACAATCAGTCTCAGACTGATGCTGAGACTATCGGGCTATAACGGTGGACGCAGCGTCACGGCAAAGTACCAGAGTACAGTTCCCGACTCTGCTCGGTCGTTCTCGGAGCTCCACGTACGAACTCGTGATGTACTCGACGATACGCTAGAGTAGAGCTCCCGAGTCGGTTCAGTCGTTCTCGGAGCTCAACACACTCTAAGATAAATCCGACGATGCACAAACTCGCGAAACACTAAGAGACTCTCTCGATTCGCTCTACTACGAGACACTCGCTCACTGACTGACTATCAACTCGGTAGACTAGGCACTGACTTCTGACTGACTGCACACTGATTCCCTCTTCGCGTACCAGAAAGGTTTATATAGCTTTTGGCTTATGTTCGAGAACATTCTGGGTTAAACCAGTAAGAATTCCTTCCCGATGGTTCTCCATGCGTCTATAGCATATCGCCAGTTTTTTCGCCAAATGGGCTATTTCTCGCCAAATATGGCAACCCTGTCTTCCCTTGACATTTTCTGGCAACCCTAAACCTTCTTTGCGAGGAAGCTATCTTACCGCGCCTGAACATTTCGTAACAATATTTATATATTATATCTTTATATATATGCACACATACACACTGCCCTCCAAAAGTTAAGGAACAGCAGGTTTTTCAAAGCCCACCATTACAAAAATGTCAGTAACATTTAAATTAACAGTTTGTATGATAGTAACAATGTTTAAGAAAATGTATGCGAAAACAAAAACTAGCATTTAGAAATGAATACTTATGCAGGAGGTGAAGAAAAAATGCAAAATTTTGCAAGTTTTGATCTTCAATTGCTATTAGCCGTTCCGTTAACATTATCCAGGACAGTCTATCAGTGTTCAGGAGAAGTCGTTTGCTCGATTTGTTGAGTTGGCGGGCGATCGGATGGATAGAAATGGGGATGTCACAAGCTGATGCTGCTAGACGTCTCAGTGTCTGTCGTAGTGTGGCCCACTGACTTTGAAATCAGAGTTTGAATCTGAGGATTCTGTGTCTAGACATGGTCCAGCTAGACCAAGAATTACAAAACCTGCGGGATACCGTTATTTAGCTCTTTCGGCTGGAAGAAGGAGCAACATTGCTCTGCCTCAGCGCATGGCAGATTATTTAGTGCCAACAGGGACAAGAATCTCAGTTATTACAGTACACAGATGCCTGCACAATACAGGTCTGTATGCAAGACGGCCAGTTGTTTGTGCGCAAATGTGCCTGTTTATGTTGGGCAAGAGAACACATATATTGGACCAGTCAACAATGTGCGTCTGTTCTCTTCACAGACGAGTCCAGGTTCACATTAGAAAGTGATTCAGGTCGTCAGCTGATCTGGAGGGAACAATGCACCAGATACAACCAATCCCACATTGTGGAAAGACACAGTTACAGAGGTGGTGGAATAATGGTTTGGGCTGGGATCTCTCTTGGTGGTCACACATATCTGCATGTGTTCAATGAAGAAAACTTAATGTGAGATATCGAGACGAGATCCTTGATCAGTATGCGCGCCCATATGCCGCTGTTGTTTGTCTGTTAGTCCTGGATTTTTTCTGATGGACGACAGTGCGCAACCGTACCGAGCACGGGTTGCTGAATGATATCTTGACGTTCACGGTATGTAGAGGATGGAATGGCCAGCTTAATCTCCAGACTTGAATCCGATAGAGCATCTTTAGGACTACTTTGGGAAACAAGTTACTGCTG
Organism: Stegodyphus mimosarum; assembly: GCA_000611955.2. Lineage (NCBI taxonomy): Eukaryota > Metazoa > Arthropoda > Arachnida > Araneae > Eresidae > Stegodyphus > Stegodyphus mimosarum. The sequence continues at coordinate 141,919 of KK118922.1, forward strand.
AAACAGTCCTCCTCCAAGGTCGTTAGATGAACTTGAACAAGAATTACTCCGTGTCTGGTCGTCGCTTACCATTTATTTCACTAATTGACAATTTAATTGACAGCATGGAAAGTCGCTGCTGCCAATGTCTTGCAGTTACAAGTGTACACATTCCTTATTAGAACCCATTATAGTAAAATTGCTATCACATTTTCCCTCAAAAAACTGTCATATACTGTTTCTCCAAGACTGGATTTCTCTGCCAAGAGTGCAAATTTTTGTTGTAATTCATGTTTGTGCTGAACTTTAGAAAAGTTCTCTGTCGCATTCATTAAAGAACCGTTTTGTGAACATGTCCTCTAAATTTCTTGTTTCTATGTTGCTTCATTCTCAAATTAGACACAAAAAAATGTGGTATTCCTTAGCTTTTGGAGTATAGGGTATATAGTATTGTTATGGATTTCGTATTTATTTAGCTATTTATTTAGAATTGTGATTAAAGTTGCTTTATTTTCGCGTGCTACGAAACGAGTTTTGAAGAGAAAGCTACGCCGGAAAAGTAAAAAAAGAGCGCGTGCATTTAATATTTAATAAATAAATATCTCGTAATTGCTGTTGCCATTCACAAAAAAAAAGAAAAAAAAATTAAAACTTAACTCATGTTCTATAGAGAGAATGGTCATGTTTGAAAGTTTTTCTTGGCTTGGTGAAGATCTTATATAGTTCTTTATTATTTTAAGCTTGCTAAAGCCTCTTTCGCCACTAGCTACAGTAACTGCCAACGTTAAAAAAAAAAAAAAAAATTCTTAACGCTGCTTCTAAATTCGGATAGAATTGAACTGAACTAAATTATAATCGTGAATTATTTTTAAAAGTTCTAAGCTTGTAGCTGCTTTTGTGTCCAGAATTATTGAAATAGCATGGTTTTTAAAACTAGATATTTCTGACTGAATTTCTTCAGCGTTCGTATCGTTAGGATATTTAAGTAATAAACTGCTGCCTTTAAATTGCTTAAATCTAATGACATTAATTTTTCACCAGTTAGAAACTGAAAACGTCGAACACTTCTTTAATTTCTATAAAAATATATTTTTCTGAAAAACTGCAATTTATATCAATTTGATTTATTAACTTTTCGTTTTCGTTTCTCTTCAAATTCTGTTGATTTATTCATCTCTATAGCTGAAGTTTTACATTTTTCAAAAATGCATTGAGAAATATTTTCTCTCATTTCCTGCAATGAAAGACATAGTCCATCTATTAAGCGTGCGGCTATGTAGACAGTTATAGTTTTTGAATGCGAGGCTTTATTTACTTTTTCGATTTCTTGCAGTATTAAATTCTAGGCAGATAACAAACATACAAAATTTAAATTGGTTTGTTTAAAAATGCTGTTATTTTCAGCCCATTACAAAGATTTGTGCTTTAATGCCATATCTTTCAGCCACAAAATATTAACATACTAAAAATGAGCCGAACAAAGAATTTATGTAGCTTGATCATTTCTTTGGCAAGCAATGGCTTGCACGCTTTTGTACAATCCAGCCATATTGGCCCCGTGAACATTTTGAATGTCGAGGCCATCCTAACTTATAAATAATTTCATTTGCTAAACCACTACCAGTTTTCTCTTTTGTTTCTACAAAGTCTATAAAGCTTTCTTCAATAAATATGGATTCGTCTTTTATGTACACGTATCTAATAATCTACACAGTTGCTCATGATGTCGGCTATAACTAATGTTTGGCAGTATAATATTTTCTATGAAAGTTTAGTCTAAACAATTCGTTATACAAAGTGTAATTAGTTCCTTAAAACTACTTTCAATAACAAATTTTAATGTTAGAAAATATTATATACACTACTGTGAAAGCTGGTGCCTTTTGAGAATAAATTAATGCTATTAATTTTTTTTTCTTTTTTTAGCTGGATTGTTTATAACACAAAATTCTTTTAATATTCACTGATGTATTCCGAAATTAAAAGTTAACCCATTTTTAGCCATTGTCCTGTACACAGGACACAATTAGTATCAAAAGTATTGACCGTTATAAAAGTCTTCTCGCAGTTATTTTGAAAAACAAACAAACTGGCAGCATGCCAAGACCTATCTGAGTATACCGTTATGAACTTGGTGCCATAAAGTCACGTGTTCTGTCTGGAGAATTTGTTTTATTGAAGGCAGTCTTCTGAGAACGCCGAATTTAACAGGTATGTAACATTTTGAATTTATTTGAAGTAATTTTTGCTAAATAATGTAATTTCTTTTAAAAATATTTATTTAGTAGAGTTCAAAGATTAATTCTATGTATTTATTTGAACAAATATATTGTTTCCTATTATTGTAGCTGCTTAGAAAGGCCGCGTCCTGTATACATATCTTTGGCTATATGTCTGGTTAAATGGCGCGGCAAATGATGCTACACAATTTCAGTGAAATTACATTTCCAATGTCTTGAAAACTTAATAAATGCTTGCATTTCTTTGTTTCTTTTTACGAGATACATTTTTTTAACTTTCATTTTATAGTTTTGCATAATATTTGTGGTTTTTATTTCCTTTTTTTTAAATTTTTATGTAAAAATCAATATATCAATGTATTTTTTAAAGCGGTCTTCAAAAGTTCTAAACTTTTATTTCGTGTTATGAAATTTTGTTTATTTTTGTTCGATGATAAGTTGTTTATCATAGTGAATGAGATATTTTTCTTGCAATTTTGTTCTAGAATGTCAAGGAAAACTTACTTTAAAACGGTTGAAGAAGCTGTTGAGTTTCTGAACACCCTACCTGATGAAGAATTTGATGAGCAGGATTCTTTTGAATTTAATATTATTCCACCAGATCCTGACGAGAACAGTGACAATGAAAATATTGATGATGATATACTTGTAAATGAAGCACGTAATGATGATTTAGAAATAACTCGAGATTTACATGATGTCGCAGGGACAATCGAAATTCCTGTACAAGGAGCGAATGAAAATATCTCATGTGCACTGGATTCATCTGAAACTACAGTATCAGAGAATCAACAGACTGAGATATCTACTCATAATTCAATGTATTCTAATTGTAAATTTCCAACAAAAGTTCCCGATCCAAAATGGAAAATTAGAGAAAGTACTCGATTGGACCCTTTACCAGACACTAAAGATCAAGAAAAAGAAAGAGAAAAAATTCAACGAACACGAGTTCAACAAATGCGGGAAAAATTATGCGGATTGAGTCCGATTGAGATTTTTAATTTATATGCTAATCCAATCATTGAACATATACATAAACAGTCTCTAATTTATGCTTCTCAGAAAAATGAGCATGGGTTTCTCCTTACACAGCATGATATTAGAACATTTCTGGGAATTCTTATTTTTTCTGGGTATCATAAACTACCCAGAGAAAACATGTATTGGGAAAAAAGCCCTGATTGCTCTACTTCAATTGTGTCAAACAGCATGTCAAGGAATAGATATCACGAAATAAAAAAATATATACATTTTAGCGATAATTCACACATCGAGAAAAATGACAAGTATTTTAAAGTTCGCCCACTGTACGACATTTTAAATAATTCTTTAAATCAATTTGGCGTCATGGCACAACAATTGACAATTGATGAGAGAATGGTGAAATATTTCGGCAGAAATTCCTTAAAAATGTATATGAAAGGCAAACCTGTAAAGTTTGGATACAAACTTTGGATGATCTGCACTTTTGATGGTTACCCTCTGAAAATAATTCCCTATCAGGGAAGAAACGAAGCACAAGATATTCCTTTGTCGCACAGAGTAGTCACCTCTTTGTTAGATGTTGTAAATAATCCTACTGAACATACTGTTTACATGGACAACTTTTTTAGTTCGCACACACTTTTTGTTGTCTTGAAGGAAATGGGGTATTTTGCAACAGGAACTGTGCGAGTAGGGCGAGTAGCACAATGCCCTTTAATAACTACTTCGGAATGCTCAAAAAAACCTCGCGGATTTATGATGCGTGCTTTTGACAGTAAAAATTGCATCTCTATCGTTCGCTGGAATGACACAAAACCAGTTACTGTTATATCCAATTTTGAGCAAACACTTTCAACTGATGAAGTTTCTAGGAGATCAAAAGGAAAAGTATGTAGTGTACCTATTCCCAAATGTATAAAAAATTACAACAAATACAAAAATGGAGTAGATTTATTTGACGGTCTTATGTCGGCATATGACATCTCCATAAAGGGTAAAAAGTGGTACTGGACTTTGTTTACTAACATCATTGACACAATGATTGTTGCTTCCTGGAAAGCATACAAGCTTGCTGAATGTGGGAATGACGACCTTTTAGCATTTCGGCGTGGGTAAGTTTTCATTATATGTTTATAAGCTATGCATTAAAAAACATGTAAATAAGTATTTATTTATTTTTGCTATTTCTAGAATTACTATATCTTTGCTGCTGTCAAATCCCGTACCAAGGGCTAAAGCTGCCCCTTCAGGTGGAGGATATGCAGGAAAAGTAATTCGATATGATAATATTGGTCATTTAATTAAGACGACAAAAAAGCAAAGGAGATGCAAATTATGCAATTCTAAACCAATGACAATTTGTCAGAAGTGTGATGTTGGACTTTGCGCAAAATGCTTTATTGCTTATCACAGCAAAACTTAAAAAAATAGATTTCTTGTAAAACATGTTTTGTATTTTGAAAAAAAATTAAAAATATTTGTGCATAAAATGTGTTTTTTCTTTAAAATGGATAGTTTTTGATTCAAAATGCGAGAAATAATGTTTATTTTGCAATATGTGCACTTATGTATAAATATATTACTAGAAATATATTGTGTTGGAGTTGTGAGAAGCGATCAATGTAAAGTTGGGGATTTAGCCAATGTCCTGTACACAGGACACTTAATATTTTAAAAAATATTGAAGGAAATTCAAAAATGTCTTGTTGCAATGATTTCTTAGACCCTAATAAAGAATACATTGCCCCAAAAAGTTCTTTGAAAAAAAACTAAAAGTTTGGCTAAAAATGGGTTAAAAATCATAAATTTAAAAAATAAATTTCTGAATTTTTGATCGAATAGCTAATTTGGCGGCCCTTCTATTTGTTCACCTGTGCCTCACCCTCGTCCCGGCCGCATAATTCACAAGTGCACATCAGCGCAGCTACTGAGTTAATTGTGGAGGGGTTTCGAAAATCGACCAATGAGCTTCTGTTACTCTTGCGGGGGTGAATCTTTAAAATTGGGCATTTGAACGTGTGTTGTTTACGTTTTAATTTGCATTTGTTTGGCAGTTATAAATGTTTGGCGTAATAGCAGAAATTCTCATAGTGCTTTCACTTTATGAGTTTATTTAATCATTTATATTTCACTTTCGCAATTTTTTTATCGCGTATTGATATTCGGATTGATGTTTGAGGCATATTATCGCTCTTTATATCGAGAGAATGACTCAAGCTACAAATGGTGTCGAATATTATGCATTTACTAATACCTGTGGATTAAGAGAATTCAAGTGTATAATTTCTTTTTATTGAGCTGAGAAGGACTGGAAGTGTTATAATGAATCAAGTATTTTCTTATTTCAGGGCTTGCATTCTTTTGAAAGTGTAAGATTCAAAATATACATTGTGTATGACCTGATTATATCCATTGTAACATTTAAAATTATATATAAATAAATTAAATATATTCTTTGTGAATAAGATAAATTCATTCTGTTTGAAGTGTATTTCTTGTGCAGGCAATGCCTTTAAGATTGAACAGTTATTAAATGTAAAATTTAACACACTAAATGTATAGGAATCCAAATGAATATTCATGGAAAATTTAATATGACAGTAGTATCGCAATTTTTACCTTAGTAATCTAATATATTAATATATATAATGTGTACCATTTTAAAAGGTACTTTAATGTTGAATTAAAATCATTTAATAGAAATTAATACAGAAGAACTTTACTTACAGAAGTAAAATTTTAAATAATAGTATGCAGCTGTAGCAGCACGAACGAAATTCCTAAAAAGCACTGAGAAACCATATTTTGATCTGCGTATATGTATTTAAAGTTCTTTTCAGCTTGACATAGTGTTCACAACATCAAACTAATTCTGATGAACCATGAGTAATTCTAATTAAAATAAAATTTTGTTTACAAAATGTTCATACCTATGTATGTTCGTATTATTGCAATACTATATTGTTGCTGTACTAAAGTACAGCAACAATTCTGCTTGAATATTAGTAACATTTTAAATTTGCATTTATTTTTTAAATTTGTTGCGTAGTTTTCTCTCTGCAAAATAACAGCATTCGTGATATTTTAAGTAGTATATTTATGAATAATTAAATGAATCTGGATTAATACTATTTCTTCACACAGATGCGAAATACAGATATAATACTAATAATATGCTATTGCATAATTTTATTCAGAATTTTTAAATTACTCTCAATAAACTTATACAAATGTATTTAAAAATTGTAGGACAATTTTTATTCCAAATGTATAGAAATATGTTTTTTCATCTGAACTGAATGTAGTAACTGAAACAAATTTTAAACAGTAATTACAGTTACAATTTTGCAATCAATTACCCTTAAATACAAAATGTTACATAACTGCTGTAGAACTTGTAAATTTAAGTACGTACCTTTAATTTATGATATGAAGAATGCTGACAAACGTATAGTTCCTTGAAAACAGAAACCGAGATTGATGAGTCGGAAGTTTTGCTGCGTATTCAACGTATGTTCTGTGTTTCAAATTCTTTCAACCAGGCAGTGAAATCTTCACAATTGCTTATATTTGATCTAATTTCGCAATGAAAATTTTCAGAAGAAATCGACGATGCTTTAATTATTTTGTACTGGAAATTGCGTGTCAAAATGTTTTCAACTATCTTGCTTAAAAGGGGCCAAATGTCATTTGACATAATAGAAATATTACTGGAAGCCCATTGGTCCATCCTAGAAGCCACTTCTTCGGTGGCTATACAGATGTGCACTTGGGAAATATGCGTTCCGGCCCCGTTTATGACCACTGGTTGCGAAAGTAAAGGTTACATAAGGAATCATCTTATAGAATGCATTTTTTGACAATGAAATGAAATGAAATCTGATATGCCGGTAGAAAAGTATTTGTAAAGGCGTATATATCGTTCTTCATTTTTCGACAGCCTTTTTTAGTTTGTCTTTATTTTTGTTACTCAAAAATGTGACTGTCCTTTTGTCAAACTGATATCGTGTAAATGACCTTGAAAATCGTAAAATAAATTATGTAGGCATCTTGAGGCACTAAAGTAACTAATGAGTTCACCTTCACATGATTTTTGTCTTATAGTTGTTTAATTAATCGTAAACTAAGCACTAGTTGATAGCGTTTAAGGAATTAAAGGCTCTTATGTACTCATGTGGGGTAACAGTTAGCGCTAATTCGAAGCTCCCGAGTTCGACTAGGGGTAACTGTTAATTTAAATGTAATGCTGTATTCGAGTTTTTCAGGTGTTTTTATAAGGGAGATTTTGAACATCAAAATGCAGAAGGCTTGGGTTAAGGAAGTTTTCTTCCGTTACTTTCTCATTAAAACTAGTCGGGAAAAAATATTGTTTGTCTGCATGTGCGTTTCTATAGTAACGAATAATTTATATGTCCGATATCCAGTTTTTTAATGTAAATTTATTATTTATGCTCTGTTCTTTTCTGTAATTTTTAATGTCAGTGTTTACGTTCCGATGTTCGAATGGCGCCGAGACAGAAAGTGTATTTTCGATTCTAAATAACTTAATAAATTCCGCTTCTATTTTTTTCATATTAAAGTGTTGTTATTCATTAACGAAAATAATACATAAAAACATCAGTGAACGAGCAAGTGTGAAAAGAAATTATAGGATAACATGATGATACATGTAAAGCAAATGTTCTAGCGACCGATTCCACCGCAGACAAATCCAAAAGCGTATTGCCAACGCAGGGCAACGAAAAAGTGTAAGTTAATTCGAGAGGCATGGAAGTAGACGGGGGGGGGGAGAAAGCTTCATTTTCCCTTCCCTCGTTTGCAGCATGTTGTAGTACCTGCATATTGCTTTGCGGAATTATTTATCTATTGTTTTTCTCTTCGTTTTATGTCATTTTTAGTATTATTTTAGGTTTTTTATTTATTCACTTCATGGTAGCTCTTAAGAGTAGCTGTCGTTAGGGAAGAGGGCTGAAGGAGAAGGGATATGCGTATGTGTGCGCGTCACGCCCGTGAGTTTAAAATGTAATATATATATATATATATATATTTATTTATTTAACTGTATTACCTTCATTGAAATAAAGTGCGACAAGGGAAATAGAATTTATCGCGATGTCTGAAGTTGTAATATCGGTACTTTCTGTGCAGACGGTGAGCTGTAATCTTGATTAAAGGTATATTAGTTTCTTCCATAATACGTAGCATTATACACATCCTGTTCTTGGCTAAAAATTTTTATTTTGCCGAATGTTAATGTTCTAATATCTGGTATCAGTTCATCGTTTATTTTCCGTTTGCATTGTGTGCAATGTCATCCCTTCTTAAATATTTTTCTAACTAAAATTCTTTTAGGGTGGAAGGGAAGACAATTTGCCCCTTTAGGCCTGCAGAACGCAGATAAGGATGCCAGGCATATTGTCTCATTAGGTAGAACGGTTTTCGAACTTCCTGGAAATAGATAAGCAGATACGAAGCCTTCCTGTCACCGTCTCCGTTGTCGATAGGGCCGCCAAACATAGATTCCGGCGTCGATCATTTCTGTTGTTGCCAACTCTGGGGAGAGGAATACTGCTATGATTCACGTGAACAGTCAGTTGCTTTGCTTCCTGTTAAATTGTGCTTACGGGAAATATATATCCATAAAGCGTTTCGAATTTTAATTTTTTGAAGTTAATTTTTTTTCACTTATGTACAATTCAGTTCTTGATTTCAGTTCATTTGTATGACATATTCTTGCATGCAAAGTAACCGATGCTTAATGCAGATTTAAAAATGCAATAGACTTCGCCCACTGCCAAAAACAGCTATTTATAGGTAAAGTGTAAATCATTTTCAGTTAAGTTTTTTATTCGTTAGAACATTCGTAACAAAAAAAAAAAAAAATCAGGATTTAGGATCTGATAGATTTTTTTGAGGTCTTTTTAATGCTCCTTCTTTTAAAAATGATCAAGAAACTACGTTCATCCGGTTTTCTTTACTTTTCTATAGACTTATGGTATGTATTATCGGCCATTCTTGTGAAGTGATATGATATTGTGTCAGTTTACAGATTTTCTTATTAATTAGATAATTAAGCGGAAGAAAGCATTTGAAGACTATCTATATTTTTTTTTTATATTATTTATTTTTGTATCTATACTTGATTTTTGCAAGTAACCAATAATACACCTTTCAGACTGAGCAGCCAAACTCTGGCAGATGATTCTTGGTTCGATTCTCCATCGGATGAATGGACCACTTACATTAACGTTTTGGTAGTATTTTTCACTTAAATAAAAGGGGAGAAATGATTTATATGTCTTTCTTCTAAGAAGGCGTTCCTGTCTGGGCAGATGACTCATAGTACATTTCAGCAATTGTACAAGCGCCGTTAAGTCTAACGTGAATTACCTAATAATTTTTTCTTATTATTTTCACAATATAGGAAAAGAACAATTGCAGATGCCATACAACTTAACTCTCTGTAGGTAGAGGCTCGGTTTGTGATTGCGTTTCTTTGATCAAATAAGAGAACAGGTGTTTTTTAACGGTAAAAGAAAGTTTAGTTCCAAAACGGTTATCTTTATTTTGCACTAGATTGGGGAAGTTCTCTTCAGTTCAACGTACTTTATCCTGTTCGGTATAAGCAGTTCTTTATCTAACTTTTGCCTCCTTTTCATTTATCAATCCATTTTTTTTATTATTTTTAAAAATTTTGTTTGTGATTGTTATTTGTTTTAACTGATAATCATTCATGTATTCAAGATCATAAAACAGTGAATTGAAGTATATTAAGAAGGAATGCTCAAGATCATAAAACAGTGAACTGAAGTATATTAAGAAGGAATGCTCAAGATCAATTCTTATAAATCACTACCAACCCTCACTTTT
>KK118922.1:158788-180991 GCA_000611955.2 Stegodyphus mimosarum
TTTTTTTTTTTTTTTTTTGTTAGGTCATGCAAAATTATTTGTATTTCACTTTCTGAAAAATAAAATAAAATATTGAATTAGAATTTGATATTTTCATTTTATAAGATAAAGTACCCTTTGTTAAAATTTTCACTACTCGTCACTGCATCTGAGGAAAACTACGAAAAGACCCGATTTCGCTGAAATTCGAACCTGGTTGAACTTTCAGTATTCAGTGATTTTTCCACTTCTGGAATAATGAATATATCAATGTAAACACTTTATAACCAAAAATAATAAAGTGGAATGTAAATGAGTTAATAACGTTAATATATTTGTTCAGTGGAACATTTAATTATACTTGTTTTACTTCCCTCTGAATAAAATATTACCAATATTCGCAATTGATATATAGCACTTATTCTGTATGCTACGTAATTGGTAAAACGCAATCTTTATTATATAGCAATTTTAATAGAAAATAATCTAATTTCTAAACTGCATTTCTAGGGTTAGGCTGCAAAAAGTTATTGAAATTGTATTCTTGAACTCTTTATTTTATAGCAATTTTAATAGAAAATAATTAATTTCTAAACTGCATTTCTAGGGTTAGGCTGCAAAAAGTTATTGAAATTGTATTCTTGAACAAGGTCTTCGTTAGGGGTCCTCAAAATTCTATCCTTTCGAGAATTTCTCCTCAATTTTTCGACCTTTTCAGCTTCACCATAATTACGATAGCCGCCCCCCTTAAAAAAAACTAATGCGATTTTTAGATTGTTTATTTTACATTTCTTAATAATTTTTTAGGTGATCTGATATATTTACTCCAGTAATAAATTTGACAGTATCTTTATTACGTCGAAATAAAGATTAAATGAATCATATAAATGTCAAAATTTAAAAAGAAATAAAAGCTTACTTCAAAAAGAAATCTCTTATTCCGCTTCAGAAAGAGAAAAAAGGAAACATAATTATAAATTTAGCCTTAAATAAACTATTTCAGTGTGATAACAGCCTTTCTGCAGTTGATTTCATTTCAATTATTTACATTTTAAGTAACAAACATAAAATACTATTAATAAATTTTTCTCCTTTTTAATACGCGGCATAATTGCACATATTTAATAACATTAAATTGCTTTTAAAATTAAAATCCTTTACAAATTAGTTTAGTATCATATTTTTGACCTCTAATTGACTTTTTCCGTTGACCCTTTTAAAATATCTACCTCTATGAAGACCCTGGTTTACCTCGTCTTTGTATTCTTCGAACTGCAGAGTCTAGTTTTTATCAAAACTAACGCTAAATAAACGTCGAATGAGATCAGTTTACATTTCAGCATGCATGCACCTTTTGAGTGCTGCCAACATTCAAAAACACTGCTCAATGAAATTGTTCTATCTTACGTATTTTAGCTTTCTATTCAAAACTTCGCCAATTTTTTTCTATTATTTGCCAAAATATGTTTTCGTTTTCCTCTTTTAATTTTGCCAAAAGACAAAGTTTTAGGTAAAATAAAATTTAGATGGTAAAGATTAAATTTGAGAATGGTTCTACGTATTTATACGTATGTAATTAACTTTTGTATTTCTAGTATGCAGAAAAGCGATTCACTGCCAAATCTGGTATGCATTTCATCAGATTACTCGTGGGGAATGTCATGACATTTAATTGCTCGCTGATTTTTGTTTAGTAACCTTGAATTTTGGCACGCGCCCGCTGTTGTTTTCGTGTCACGTTTATTGTGACTACATACTTTTATCTTTACGAAAGTCTGCTTAAAATTTTGAGGTCCTTTTTCTTTTTGAAGATAGTTGTTATGCGGAGGGTATTGCTCTAGACTAAATTGTTTTCATTTGTAGCAGCGAATAATATTTTGAAATTTAATGGTTATTTATTATGCTAATTATCATTAGTGGATGTATAATTACTGTTTTTTCTTTTAATAATAATTAATGATTTAGGCCCTGTAGGAACGCGTATTCTCCCGATCATAACTTTAAAAAATATATTAATGTATGGATAAACATTTTAAATTTAGAAACATTTAAACATATTGTAACGGATTTTGTATTTATTTAGCTATTTATTTAGAATTGTAATTAAAATTGCTTTATTTTCCCATGCAACGCAGACGATTTTTGAAGCGAAAGCTACGTCGGAAAAGTAAAAATAAAAGAGCACGTGCATTTAATATTTAATAAATAAATATCTCGTAATTACTGTTGCCATTCACAAAAATCGAGAAAAATCGAGGTTTTACCAGAATGTTCTAGTGAATAATTAAAAAGCTTATTAAAACACCTCATCTCAGTTGTAGTTGTTGTTCAAAGCGAATTGCTATTTGTTTACTTAATGCTGTGATTGATTGTAGCGAATTTGCTGTGAGATTGGATTAACTTTATCTGTTTTAATTGAATTCTGTTTAACGTTTGAGATATTGTGATATTGTACGAATATCTCCGAGGAAATATTTCAGTGTTTTGTTTTTTATTTCTTGTGAAAAGAATAAATTTTGTTAACTTTTTAACGACAGGTGCATTCAATCCATTACGAACCCGTACGCACGCAACAATATCTTTTCCCCGTGTGTAATATGAATACTCCAGTGTCCCTTAGAAAGTTCTCTAAGAAGGCATTCCATTAACCAGATAATCATCTCTTACTTTGCCATGTGCAAAAAATAGCGATCAAGCATTAAAACTGTTTCAAAGTTATACAGAAATTTAAGAAATACATTACTGAGTTATTTTAAAGAAACGAAATTTTAAAAAGTGGTTTAAAGTAAAATAGTTTTTGCATCAAAAAGTGCCTAAATGTCGAATAAAGAAATATTTTTGCGTGCGTACGGGTTCGTAATGGATTGAATGCACAAGTCGATAAAAAGTTAATAAAATTTATTCTTATCCTAAGAAATAAAACAAAATGCTGAAATTTCCTCAGAGATATTCGTTCAATATCACAATATCTCACAGTAGTTATATGTTAAGCTACTAAAACGTTGAATAGAACTCAGTTCAAAACACAAAGAAAGCTGATCCGATCTCACCGCGAATTCGCTACAGTCATTAAGAGCACTAAGTAAACAACTGCAGTTCACTTAAAACAACTGAGCTGAGATGCTTTAATCCGGCTTTTATAAGCTTTTTAATCAAGCACGAGAACAATCTGGTATTTTTTATTTTCTCGATTTTTCTGAATAGCAAAAAAGTATAATTACTATGTATCTATTTATTAAACATTAAATGCGCGTTCTTCTGTATTTTAACTTCTCTGGCGTAGCTTTCTCTTCAAATAAGCCTCGTGCTGCATTGCACGGGAAATAAAAGAATTTAATTACAATTCTGCTAAAAAAAATGGCTAAACATATACAAAATCCTTAACAATATTATACTTTTCACTTTAATTCTTTAAGTTTTATTGCGGAAGACTTTATATATTATCACACAGATGTGGAATTAATTAAATTTCGTTCAAAGTACCGAAGTAACAGATTTGAAGCTTTAAATAAAATTAGATGAAATGCATTATTGAAATGATGAAATATAAATGCTAATTAAAATTCAGTTTCTTACGAGCTATCAAATAACATTAAAAATAAATTTTTATTCCGTGCAAATTTCTGCTTCAGAGATCGTGATTTCCCAGATTAGTTTACGTTACCCAGGTACCATCATTAAAAATATCTCAAGTTTGTAATTTTTTGTTTTGCATTTTTAAAATTTTAGGATTATTTTCAAGTGTTATTCATTCTGTTTTGCCGATTTCCATGGAAATTCCATTTTCTGAGATTCCCCCTCCTCCACCTATTTAATGCAAGAAAATCTGAACTTAAAACTGGCAATATTTCAGATGAATTGAAGCTTCTTTAAAATTTAACAAACAATCTTTAAGATTTAGTTTCAGATCTTATAAATTAGATAAAAGTCATTAACAGCGAATATAATTAAAAGGGAGATATGTTGTATACTAAGTATGTATTATTGTTAATTTTTATTGGAAGAGTAACTAACTATATTTGAAGGTTATTCTAAATTTGTGAGTTATAGCCAGTTTGAGGAATGTTTTTTACTTGCTTGTACGAAGTAAAAAGAAGTATTGTAATTGCAAAATATTTCGGGAATCATATTTGAACGAAAATATCCATTTTGACCGCTATAGAACGCAATTTAACGATGTTTTTGCGTGACATCTCTATGTAAGGACAAAATAAAGGACTTCCCCCCCACCAAAAAAAATAATAAAATTGATTTAAAATGGCTTCTGAAAAGAATTTTTCATGGCGTCTGTGCGTACGTACGTATGTGTCTCGCATAACTCAAAAACGAGTAGACTCAGAACGTTGAAATTTTGTGTATAAGATTGCTATAACAGATAGATGTGAAACTCTATTTTGGTTGCAATCGGCCGCGCCAAAAGTATATAAATATATGTATGTATATATCAACTCTGTTACTCGGCTCAGTCATCTGTTTCTTTATTCTTATATGTTTGTAAATTTTATTTTTTGCTTTAAAAATGATTGAATTTTATGTTGTTCTTATCTTCCAGTTAAGATTTTTATGCCTGTAGTAAATCTGCATATTATAGTTGTAGAATTAATATGTATTGCTGCAAGCTTATAAGTAACAAAAGAGATCTGCTGGAATTAAAAGAGCGATTATTCACTGATGAAAATCATTTTATAAAATGAAATAGATGATAATCGAAGATAATATACGTAAACTTTAGTGTAGAGTTAGAAATCATATGTTTTACTGTAAAATCTAAGTAATAAAAGAGATCTGGAACTTAAAAGAGCGATTATTCATTGATGAAAATCAGTTTTTCATTTGAATAGTTTGATTGATAATAGGAAATACGAAATTCGGGTAATATGAAATGCAGATTAAAAAATAAGAAAAAAAAAGTTTTTATGAAACGAGCTTTTATTTAAAACCCATAAAATATTAAAAGAACTAAAAGGAGGGGGGGGACTGAAAGCTTTCAGGTTTTATATTACCCTCAAGGGAGCATTTGTTTTAACGTGTGCTACTTTTATTTATTAAATATCATGTTCTTCGCGCTTGAACCATATAAAATTCAATTCAACAGCAATGTCACAAAATATTTATAAACAGTATATCTTTAGAATTTCCTATACTCTGCCTCATCCGCTGGAGATAAAAATGTTTACTTCTGTACAGTGTTGCTATTGCTGGCTTTGAAATCGTCGAGTTTGTTAATCAAAAGTTTGTTAAAATTTTACAAAATGTGAAGTAGATAATAAACAAATTCGGGCTTTCTGGTGTCCATGTTCACGTGGAGGATTACATTATTCAAAATTTGATGGCTCTAGTTATCATCGTTTTCTCACAATGCGGGAAATATACATACATTCATGCACATTGTCCTTAATTTAATTTCATTAAAACTTAATACAGGGCGATAATATTTGATGGCTACAATTTGAAAAGTGCAAAACCCCTTTTCGAGACTAATAGCCCTTCTGAGCTAACGCTGATTTGGGCTAAAAATAATTTATCGTATAGTTTAATGGAAACAAGAGTTTAAATAATGCTCTTTACGCATTTCTTTTACATTTTTATACCACGAGTAATAGGACACACTGTATAAATTTATAAAGTTAGGCTTATACTCTTGAGAATGTAATTCGATTATTATACTTCAGGCGCCCACGTGTTTGTTATTTATGACATGAATTTGCAGATGAACTTTGTAGAGAGAATAATTTAATATCTTGTTTCCATTAAACTATATGATAAATTACTTTTCTGCTTTTTGTTCATTACTTTTTTAAATAAAAGCTTATTTTATAAAAATTAAAAAGAAGTTTTATTGTGAGAAATTAAAGGATGGTTGTGAGACCTCTTTAAATCTGGGACCGTTGGCTTTGGTTGGTAGACCTAAATGTAATCAGATTATGATTGTACCAAATTTTAATAATTGTGTGTTATATGAATGATATTTTCCATCTAATTTTTCTTTTATTGCTATCGTTAGTAACATTTCCTTTTCCTTTTATTGCTGTCAATAATAACAGAGATCTCTCAATATTCCAAACTCAACTCTGAACTAAAACTGTCTAGTCTAGTCTGAAAATCTATCGCTGGGATACCACATAAGATGCGGTGTATCCGGCTCACTGAAGTTTGCAACAAAGTGCTCCTAATGTATTTTTCCTGACAAGTAAGCAAGGTAACTGAAACAAGAGAGAAGAAAGATGAGAGTAGAGAAAAGAAGAGGGATGCCAGACACCGCAATGCAAGGAACCAAGACCAACGATGGAGAGTATATCCTGACAAGTCATAATTCATGAGCAAGTGCTATGAGTACATAGCAAAATACAATAAATCAAAATATAAGGAATACATAAATAATGATAATGAATAACAAGAGTACATGAAACACAGCAAATTTAATAAATTTTAAACTAAAACTGTTGCTCGTTCCAGTCTTTTATAGTTTTTTCCTACCCAACGAGAAATTTCCAGTACCTTCCATTTTGCGAAATTGCTGGACGACATACGCGGTTACTGTTACATAGGGCCGAATACGGTTACAGTTACACATAGGGATCAGACAGTTATACAGGGATCGGACCGAAATGTCGCCAAATCATCGCCAAGTTATGCCACTTTTGGCGATTTTCCTCCAAATTTGGTGAAAAAATTAGTCGTTAAACCATCGCCAATTTCGGGAGATATCCGTTTACCTCAATGTTATGCCTTTGTACTCTTATTTTTTCGTTGGAGCTTCGCAGTTTCGAGGCACTTCATATTACATTACACTAGACATGCTGCAATTTTACATATAATTTTTCTAAAATTACTGACATACGTACGAAATTCCTAGCATTACATCTTTTGTTTTCCTGATTTCTTTTCTTCATTCTTGATATAGAAGTTACAGAGAAAATTCAAATAAATTTTAAAAAATAATAATAAAAAAATATTCGATGAAATGTTTAACCTTCCGAGATTAGATTTACGCTGTGCGGATAAATTCGTTAAAGAAAGGGTGTTTTAAATTAGATGTATAATGACAAAAAAAGGGGGGCTCAAAATTTTGGTGCTGAATTTGATTGGTAAATGATTAAAATTTATGTTGTTTATTTATTAAAAATTTGTTTATTATTTATTAAATTTATTTGCTATGTGATATTCGTTTTGTATTTCTTATAAATTTTTGTCTCACTTCATGGTCCGTCTATTAATAAAGGCGAGGATTTATAGAAATCTTAAATTGCATGTTGTGCAATAGTTACTTGTAACAGTCTACCTTATTTTAACTGTGGTAGTGTCCTGAAGTTCAGCATTTGTTCTTTTCTCCATAATTTTTATTTATATACTTATTAATGAAAACCAATTCCAAATATAATCCAAACCGCCGCTAACTATAATGTCGGTTAAAAGGTATTTTGAGGTTGTTTTAGTTTTTGAACTTTTCAGCATTCTGAGGGACATGGTAAGATATGTTTCATAAAAATCTGTTTTATTTCCTCGCTTTTAATGTAACCTTGTCTTTTCATTTATAAAAGCTTCAGTTGACAAAATTTAGCCCAATGAAAATGAGCTGTGATACGACATTATGGGAAGGGGAACTGGTTTTAACACTACTCTATTGTTATTTCAGTATCGTCAATCTACATGATTTCAAGGTCGAAGGACTGAATTATGTTGATTTTGTGACTTCTTCGTAAGCTGCGACAACGACGTATGTTCATTCATCCGTCAAAGAACTTCACGGAAAATTTCCTTGTTAACACAGTAATTTACCGGATTGGCATGCACATTTCAGTCGCGTAGCATGGAAGTTATATTTTAATAGTCGTGCTCAGAATTGCGATATTTTCGTTTTTCGCATTCAGCATGTTTAGCGAATTCAAAAGTATTATTCTGAGATATGGAGTGTGAATTATTGAGTCATAAGAACATCATAATTTTTGTTTAAAAGTATTATTTTTATCTGTATTTCGCAAGCAAAAAATATTAAATTCATTCATAAATATTAGAGAGCTATTATAATAACTGAACCCAAGGGCCAGGATTCGAATCCTGGAGAAGGCATGAGTGTAATTTATCCGTGCCATCATAGGACGTAGTGGTGACCCACCTGTTAAATGCTGCCATAATAAAGAAACCACCGCTTCCGGCCTTAGTACTGGCCAACGCCTTAAACGGCTAGAGCCACCGTTGGGGAACGGCGAGAGTTTTTTCTGTTTTATTCTCTAAATCGTTTACACCACGGATAATAAACCTTTTTATACCTACCGCCCACTTTGTAAGTAGTAAAATTTTCTTATCGCCCACCGGTTTCGCAGTAACTTAGTTTATCATAAATGCAAAATAAGTTTGCGTATAATTATCAAAGACAAAAATAAATTATACCCTGCGGAGCTATCCGGGACATCGGCTCCAGTGAAAGTGTTTCGGCTAGGAAACCTCAAATGGTAGCAAAAGAAGAAGTTCGTTTCTCGGAACAATTTCTACTAGCTTCACGGTTTGTTAAGATGTGATAATCCCATTATGAGCACTATAGGTACAGAACAACCCCTAAGAGAAGTGGCAAAGCTTTATAAAGATATCAAAACAGGGTAGAGCTGAGCGCCTGAGAACGGGCTTGCATCATCAGATTAACAAAAACCTCTACCGTTCATCATTAAAGCTTAAATCGTCGACTGGTGGGCTGTAAGGACCAAGTTGACTATCTTGGTTTACATCATTGATGATTATTTGTCTTAGTGCCGCCCAACCGGTATAGTCGTTAGCGTCGCTGACTGCCGTGCCGAAGGGGCCGGGTTCGAATCCCGGAGAAGGCATGGATATTTGTAAATGTATAATGTCTGTGCAGCATGGCAGCACTCTAAGTATGCGGCGAGCCGAAAGTCCTCTCGTGTGGTTTTGGTGGAAGGGGAGAGCTCCGCAGGAAGACCCTCGGACACGTCCCCTCCCCGGGGAACTCTCCGTCAAAAGTGGGGGGCGGAACTGAGCTAAATCGCAGTGTCACCTGTAAGGTGCTCAAGGCTGTTGCCAACGACAGGTGTAATCTTGCGCTCATTGCCACGAGGAATTTCGTGGGCTTGAGCTGATGTTACTGTCAGACGTTTGTCTTAGTTATTTAAAATAGCATTTTTAGATTATTATGGCCGTAACATATTCATTTCAACGTTTTGTTGAAAAAAATGTATTACCGTCGTGATAATGTGGTCTGTGATTTAATAGGAAGGAATTGCTTTATTCCTGTTAAATATTTTAAGTTAATAACAGATGATAAAAATCGAATTCCGTTGTCTGATATTTTATCATATGTGAATTTGGAAGCAACGTCCTGAAAGCTGCTTATTATACACTGCCTTGATCTAATTAAATTTCAGAAAGAATGTATGCAATATAACGAATTTGACATTTTCTTATCGGTCTGTTCGGAAGCTTGGCGCTTTGTGAAAGTAGAAGTAACGTAGTTGACGAAATAGGTTTCTTAGTTTATCAAGCCTTAACACAATCATTAACTTTTGAAAACAAATTTAACCGCATCTTTACAAAAGTTGTTCCTAGTGACATAGCTCTAGACTACTCAAAAAAAAAAGAAAAAAAAAAAATATATGATCACAAGATTTTGCATTTAAATCATTCATCATTCTTTTGATTAATGGCCGACTAACTAGCTGCGTACAAATAATAGTTTGATAGGTTGCTGCAGGAGTTGTTTGCTGTGATAAAAGCCTGTGAAATGTGTTTATTTGTAAAGGGAGTTCTACTGGGCCGATTGACAAATTTCAAATTGCTTTTTCATGTCTCGGAAGCGCGACTTAGGATATGTATTAGATTTATATCTAGCAATATTCTAATATAGGTATTTTGACACAACAATCGGGACTTTTTCTGAAATGACATGGCAATTTTTCCCTATAGTTCCATTCTATGACTCAAATTATACCCAAACTGGCAAGTTTTGTTAAAATCCCACGAGTAGTTTTTAAAAAATTAACTCTCAAAATTTTAGCTCGTCAGTTAATTGAATTTGGTATGTATTTATTAATCGCTCTTTTTTTTATTAAACTTATTTAATTCTTCCTTTCACATTTCGAAATTTAGTTTCATTCCAAATAAAATTCGCCCATTTTTTATGATTTATTTTTGGATAATTTTTATAAATTTTTCGAAAACAGTTTTGAAATATAATCTGTAAAATTTTTACCATCATCTTTCTTACCACACCTGCAAAAAATTAAGAGTTTTTTAATTAAAATTTCCGAAGACATACGGGAATTTATATATTGGCGCGTTTTAAAATTTGGCATATTCATTGAAAGCGTCCTTGTTGGCGCAAACTGAGAAAAAAGTACGCCAAGATAAATTTTTAAATTTCTCACCAAAAATTACAAAATTTTATATTGTTACATATATTTCATAATTTGCTACTACTCGCTTTCAAATCGTGGAGTTTGTAAAAAATTTGTAAGAAAAAATACAAAATCTATATATATAAAGAAGAATGCCCGTTTGTGTGTTTATTTTTTCACGTTATTGATTTCTGATCAATTATGATCGATTTTTTGCCTTATTTAATCGACTAAAGTTGAATATAGGTGAAATATTCGATGGAACATGAGCTTTTACGACCATTTGGTTAGAAAGACGAAAATCATAAAAAATTGCGTGCCATTGTTGCTGACATAATTAGAGAAAATGAGTTTATTTTTTTATCGAAATTTTTTATGTGGGTTTCATATAGCATCAGACTGAAAAATGTATGACTATGAATCGTACTTTTTGCATCGTTATTAGAGAAGGATTACAGCAATGTCGTTCTCTCCGTTGTTAGACACGTTACTCTCAATCTAGCTTAACGGGCATCAGGTACTTCCGCTAGTTCCGTATGTTTAAATCACGATGACAGAGCCGTGCCAAGATATTTTTTCACCTGAGGCAAAAAGGTAAATGCGCCCCCCCTATATGTGTATATATAATATATATATTAAAATAGCTATATTTGTATTAATCAAAAGTAACTGTATTAAATCAAAGTATCGTAATTCTTACAGCATAATTATACCGCATATTTTAAAGTATTTTTTAATCGTAGCTTTATAAATTCAGAAAAATAATATCGATGAACGATTATGTTCTGGCGTATTCCAAAACACAGCACGCTTTCTCCTGCATGGATGGCGCCAGTTAGATTAACAGTGCCACTTGCGGCGATTTCGTAACCAGAAGATTTTTCGCTGCTGCCAGATAAAGCTTGTATAATTGTAGTTTGAGAATTAATTTGTTTGTTTCGGCGTAATAAATCAATTACAGAATTTTTACTGTGCCATTCTTTTTGTCCCAGTCACCCCTTGTATATTAAAATGTCTAATCATATTTTCTCAAGACAGTTTTGTCTAGGCATTTTTCATGTACCATAAAAAATCAAGTGTCGGAAACTTTCCTTAGGGCTCTAGGGTTACCTGTTACCAGATGTAGTACCTCTTCTGTGAAATTAGTTGGCTAATATTGCATTCAGAGCTCCTGCTGTAAAGTTCTGAATCTTTAACTCGAAACTTTTGATGAATATTGGTACGAACAGATATTTTAGAACTGACTTGATGAAGAGATGAGAAGGAACTTAACTTTTCATATTGCATTTAATTAACTACGTAAATAAGAATCAGAATTTTTGGAGCTCTCTCACCAATTTCATTAACTGAAATTTAAGATCCTTGAAAAATTTGTTGATTAATCGTAATTATCATAAATTAAATTATATGCACATATTTTAAATTACGGTATGTAACGTTGGCTTCAAAAAACACTCCCTGAACCTTTCTGTCTAGTATCTATTGTAAACAATGGCAGAATGTTGCCAATTGTTAATGTATAAAATATCTGGAAGAAACTCTCTCTACCGTATGAAAGGTAAAATTCGAAATGTCTGAACTCAAAAAGACGAAAGTTTTTTACGAAATCCTTGATAGTTTAAGATTAATCTTTTGCTTAGTTTTATGTAAAATATGTTTTGATATTTAAATAATTCTAATTATCATAATATTGCTTTATATGTCAAAAAGAATGCACAATAAAAATTTCAGAGTGTCAAATGACGTTTAAATAATCTATTTTCTTCGATTTAACAGCAAAAGTGTAAATGTTTGTGAAGAAAACTTATTATAAGCTTTAATCATAACGTACGCTGTAAAAGAAATTACTTACGCTTCATTTTAATTTGATATCTAGTCGGTGGATCCGTATGTAGTAGAAATATAAAGATATAATAAAATAATATTCTTCCAGTCATCTTTACAAGGAAAGCTGAAAAAGAAAGCTAATTTATTTCTTGTATAGTTAAAAGAAGCGATAGCGAATTTAAGGAAATTAAAGTAAACATTGTGAACAAATATAATTTTATCTTAAAAAAGCCTTTATTCATCATACTCAAAGCTCCATTGAAACGATCTGAAAGGTCAAAAGAACAGAACAACGAAGTGGTGGGATTATGTTAATTTTCCCGTCGAATTCAAATCATCCTTCTTAATTCAGTTTTCTCTTTAAAATCTCTTTTGAAATCTATATTTTCTAAATTTTATTCTCAATTTTTGTAACAAAAGTAGAAATTATTTTAGTGAGGATCTGTAGCAGTAATATATTATGACTTTTTGTGATTTTTTATTGTTGTTAATGTCACGTAGGACAATTTTTCTGATTTAAAAAAAATTGTCTTGCGTGCACTCAACTTGCGAGACCATAGTACCGAAGAAATACTGCACGTATTTTTACTTTTTAAAATTTTTTTGTTGTTAAGTTGCTGAACACATTGAGGGGAATTTTATAGAAGTGTCGATGTATTTTCATTTCTCAGATTTTGCATCTCGGTATAACAAAAAGTATTGCCACTTAAGGGTAATATTAATTGCCAACTTTGGGCGTAAGCGATCTATGAAATAAATGTACATCTTGAATAGTTCAGTCTTCTTCTTTTTTTTTTTTTTAAATTAAATAACTGCACAGTTTGTATGGTGAACAGTAAGCACATTGCAAATTGCTGCTTGACTTTAATGTACGATGAAATAATATTATAGAAAAAAAAACTTTTTCCTACCATTTGACTTTTTTATTTTAAACAGCACATTTTAAATATAAGATTTTATGTCCTATGTCTTCAGATTCTGGGAAATTAATTAAATTTTACTTAAACTCGTGCATTGTGCCAAGTGCATATTATATACTGGTATCTAATAACATATAGGAATTTTCAGTGTAAAAAAGTAGTTTAAATTATGTAGTTAATACACTACGTAATTTAAACCATTCTTCACAAAACAATATTACAGAAAATTTTAATATCTGCATTCGTTGAGGAATGCACGGGAAACACTTCCTGCAGTACACTGAATCACCGGGGAATTCTTTTGGGTGTTCCGTGATAACCAACAAAGTTCTTAAGCGCAAGATATCATCTAAAAGTATAATAATACGTTTTATTTAGCTCGTTATGTTAGTTAGAGTCTATTAAATGGATGCCCTTTCCTTTACATGAAGCAAGTTAGAAAAGGTATTTATGGCTTAATGCCGGTCGTAATCCCAGCGAACTTTCGTATGTTAAATAGGATCTCAGTATTTGCTGCATGTAAGGCCAGACTTTAATGTTCTGTATTATTTGTTGAAACTGTCTGACAGATAAATAAAGCTGTAACCCTCATTCCCAGTAAACACTCTTCATTGTGCTTTGCTGTGTTCTTATAGGGGATCATTTTTGGCGGTAATACGTGAGGTAATTTGCCCTTCCCACTTAGGGTATTATGTATTTGGAAACTAGTCACATATACCATATATCAAAGAGAAATCTTGTTTACATAAATTGTTTATGTTCACGGGTCAGTCTTGGTACGAATATGCGCTTCAAAATTCCTTAGAAGAACCAAAAAAAGCGAACTTTTTTTTTATTTGATTATCCATTCACCGTTACTAATTTTAAAAAAATCCATTAAGTCTATGTCGTTTTGACATAACTGTGAATATAGCTTTGCCAACCAAACTTATTACTGAAAAATTAAGCATTTATCTATAACTTGGTTTATTCATCGATATTCTTCTTTCGTATGTAAGTTTTAATGCAATATGTCGCGATCACATATTCAATTAAAACATTTACGCCTTAATAAAATCTGTTATTTATAGATGAAGATGATTTTTAGGCCAAATGATTTATTTAAGCCTAAAAGCCATTGCATTTGGCATTCGATTGTTGTTTGAAAATGGCTTGTCGTTCTCACGGTTATCGCCTTTTAATTACTTTGACATGCTATGAAAAACTCATATAGCCTGAAACTCGAGCATATTCGCCGCTCGGAGAATACTTTTTGCCGCATCAGATCGATTATAGCGTGCAAAGAGCGGTGGTGAGGTAGGGGTAGGTCACTTGTCATTACAGGTCTCATACGAACATTATTCTTTTTTGTATTTTAGGGCGTTGTTCCCCATGGAAAATGAAGGGAAAAAATGCAGCATGGCAGACTTAAATTCTTCGTGTTGAATTCCTTTAGAGGAAAATCTTCCAGCTATTGAACCTCCCTCTTCACCTTACGTGATTGATTAGAGCAAATTTATCATATTGTTAAGGTTTGGTTAAAATCTTTGAGGGGAAAGAGACAATGAAAATTTCCAGTTGACTTTCAGCAATCTGATTGATCTTCATGGTGGCTTGAATGACCTGCGGAAAACTGGAAGTGTTTGGTTTTTGTGTCGCTTATGCATGTTAGAATTTTAGAAAAGGACTTAAATTTGAAAGAAATGCTTAAAACGTTTTTCAGAAAATCTCATGTCCAACGTAATTATAAGCCAGTATTCCTTAGAAAATTTTGCACGAAGGCATCTCTTCTCTTAGCCAGACAGCTCACGCATGCTGTGTTATAATTGATTAAACAAACATCATCTGAAAACGTTGCCAATCTTAAAAATATAATTTTTTATCCCGTAATTAAAATGTGTTTAGAAAAATTATCGATCTAATTTGTTGATTGAAGATAACTCCTGCACCAAATCTTGACACTGCTTCCCCTGACTATTTGTATCATTCCCATCGAGCTTTCATAAATTAAAATGACATAAAGCGAAGAAGGAATTACAGTTAATGCATATGAGAATGTTTTTTTAGAGTTCTCAGAGACAGAAAATAACCTAAAAAGTCATACTAAAGAAAGCACGATGCTTAAAATACCACTCATGGCGATATGGGTTAGAACTGAGTCGACGATTGGCTTAAAATTCAGTACCATGCTGGATTGTGTTATTTTACTTTCCTCCTTCATAGTTCTAACCCATTAAAATGTACTGTAAAACTGTTCCAACGTTGTGCGTCCTTTTGGAATTAAACTCTGTTTAGTTATTTATACTACGTAACACAGCTGATTATGAACACAGTGTCTTTTATTCCTTTTCCAGGATATTTTTTACTTCCTTGTACGAAATAAAAAGGAAGTATTGTAATCGCGAAAAATTTCGGGTATCATATTTCAACGAAAATATCTATTTTCCGCTATCGAATGAAATTTAACGATATTTTTGCGTGACATCCGTACGTAAGGACAGGATAAAGAACCCTTTTCTCTCCAAAAAATTATAAAACTGATTTAAAATGGTTCTGAAGCGATTTTTTCGTGGCGACTGGCCGTACGTGTACGTACGTATGTAGTATGTATGTATCTGGCATAACTCTAAAACGAATAGCCTCAGAACGTTGAAATTTTGTATATAGGATTGCTATAATGCACCCTATATACAAATATAACATGCAGATATTCACCTCCTATTTGGGTTGTATTCGGCAGCACCAAAAGTATATATATAAATATTGTTACATGCGGACGGTTTCGCAATGGATTGAATGCGATAAAAAGTCGATAAAAAGTTAATAAAATTTATTCTTTTCACAAGAAGTAAAAATGCTAAAATATTTTCTCAGAGATATTCGTACAATATCACTATATCTCAAACGTTAAACAGAACTCAATTCAAAACAGAGAAAGTTAATCCAATCTCACAGCGAATTCGCTACAATCAATTAAAGCTCTAAGTAAACATAGAGTTGGCTTAAAACAACAGCAACTGAGCTGAGGTGTTTTAATTTGGCTTTTATAAGCTTTTTAAGTATTCACGAGAACATTCTGATAAAATCTCGATTTTTCTGGATGGCAACAGCAATTACGAGATATTTATTTATTAAATATTAAACGCACGCGCTTTTGTATTCTTACTTTTCCGACGTAGCTTTCTCTTCAAATTCGTCTGCGTTGCACGGGAAAATAAAACAATTTTAATTATAATTCTAAATAAATACAAAATTCGTAACAATATATATATATATATCCACTCTGTTATTCGGCTCAGTTTCTTTATTCTTGTATGTTTTGAAATTGTGCATTTTTTGCTTTAAGAATAATTGAATTATGTTGTTCTTATCTTCCGGTTGAAGTTTTTATGCCTTTAGTTAACCTGCATAGTATAGTTGTAGAATTATCAACAATTAAAAAGTTGTTTAAGTGCGGCTAAGCCTAATTTTTTGGACATAGCAGCCATATTTGTTTATATTTGAAAGTTAGCGGAATAGTGGATTTGTTGCCAATCTAGAGAACGTAAGCTTTGCAACAACAAAGATTCCGCCTTCTTTTATTATTGCGAATTAAATCATGTTTAATCCATCCTGGAATTTATTCGAGGAAATAAATGTTTAAGATTTACTTCATAATTTTGAATGTTGATATTTTGAGTTTTTATGTATTTTTGCGTTGTCGCGAAGTGAGAACTGAAGTAATTGAGTGAGAAATGCTGAATCATTTGTGAAAAACTTTTTTTTTTTGTTGTTGTTGTTTGGTTAATTTCTTTTACACATCGTTTTAGATTGATTTTAGTACTTGAATAGAACATGTGGCAACGATTAGGTAATTCTGCAGATGATACACATAATTTTTGTGCATTCTGAGGAGTTATAAAATGAATGAGATGTAACGCTGTTAATTGAACCTAGCGCCAGAATTTCGCAATGTTAAACAAATATAATGAACTTTAAAATGTGCGTTTATTCTGTTGTGGCTTATGCGCTATCGACGAAGTAGATTTAGTAGATTTAATTCGATGCAATAAGTTTAAATGAAATGCGAAATGCGTATAATTTAATATTCCATACAAGGAAGTCATATGGTATACACATCAAATTTTTTTTATTTTATGAAGTAGTTCGAGAGATCAGAAACTAATGATATTGTAATATTTAGCTTTTCCTGGAGCCATGTAGTAGTCAAGTAAGGAAGTAGAAGACATTGCATTCTTTACTTTTAAGGACCATTTTCAAGCACATAATGCTGGATTGATGCTGTGTTGCCCTGTTGCATGTGCATGTTTAAGCTGTTAGGGAATTTCCGGTTCGAAGAGGAAACGAAGCATAGCAAAATGAATGAAATGAGCATTTATCATATAGACTGGTCCTGGAATATCAATCAGGACATTCAGTAGGAAACCGCAAAAGTTGTATCAAAAGTCGCGTGTGCGATCAATATCATTGTCATGTCGAATATGAAAGAGAGTGGCCTCGAACTGCCAATAGGTGGTATTAGCACATCTGCAACACGCATAGAAACATAAAAACAGTAACGGTGCCTTGCCACAATGCATCATATCAGAGCAATGAAGTGCTGTGAGATTTTTGTTAAACGAAGACGTGTACACTCATTGTTGGATGAGAGTTTAGCACGGTTACAGGCATATGAATCGTACTGAATTCTCATCTGACAGTGAATCTGTGTAGATTTTACGTTTTCATTAATCATATATGAATGGGCTGTAAAGTTCAGGACCTGCGTCACTAAATCACTTCCCGTCGAAATTTATCAATCGCGAAAACCAACATTACAGCCATCGAGAATGTATGAATGAATGAGCGAGCATTTCGGTGTTTTAGAGCTAAAAAACCGGAGAAAGCAACTGTATTTACACCGGGATTCGAACTTTGAGTCTTCCAGTTGCCAACCGTACGGATTTCGTTACGAGAGTACGCTGTTGGGAAGGTGAACATGCCTCTTAAACGTGATGCGGGAAAACCGTACCTCATTAGATCAAGAATCAGCGAAGGAATCTATTGCGAGGCGCATAGGCACGAAGCCTTTACCCCTCTGCCCAGTCATTAAAGATTTAAAAAAATAAAATAAAAACGTTGAAGGACTTTTTGTTTAAATTTTTTGTCGAAAATTTAAAGACTTTTTTTTTCTCTTTTCCAATTTTTAGGTGTAAGAAAAAAAATCTAATTCTTTTGTCACTGTTAAACAGACTTAGAATTTATCGGAATGTTAAAAATTAAAACTACAAATGTAATTTCGGTAGAAAAGTTTTGATTTTATTAAATATGAAATTTGGCTTCTATTATTTCTTATTGAACGTAATTGTGCCCTATTATTTCGATATTGTTCCAACCAAAATTTTCCCATATATAAATTTTCCTATATCCTGACTCTCCTGTGGGCGTAACAGAAGCCTGTTATATAGAAAAACTATTCTTCGATGGAGTTTTTTTTTTTTTTCCCCCAGCCCAAAAGGCGTTGGCCTAGAAGAGCTATTAATTTCGTTTTGGCATTTTGCGTTGATTCACTTTTCAAACTGTTGCCCGCAAATATTATAGCCCTACTTAAAGAAATTAAATAATGAAGAATCTGCATAAATGTATATAGGTTTCTCGCAGTGTGATAAAACAACGGTACTTAGAGCCATCACATTTTGAATAATGTAATCCGCGACCGAATATGGCCATCTGGAAGCCCTAATTTGGAATTTGTTTTGTTATCTATTTCATATTTTGTCAGACGTTAAAGAATTTTTAATTAAAAACTTCAACGATTTTAAAGCGAGGAATGGTAATACTGTACGGGGGAGGCGAAATTTCTCCAGCGCGCGAGACTGCGTATCAGAAATTCTAAAGATATGCTCATTTTAAAATTATTTTGTGATATTGCTGTTGAATTGAATTTTACGGTTTGATGGCTGTTGAATTGAATAATGCGAAAAACGTGATATTTAATAAATAAAGGTGACACACAAAACGTTGAAAAAACGTCCAAAATCTAAAAAAGCTTTCAGTTTTTTATTTTTCTTATTTTATCTGAATCTATAAATATTTTTATGTGAATTCAATATGCTACTAAACCAAACTGTAAACAAACAGTCAAAGCTAATAAATATACCTTAGAACTCTCCTTCAGTACATTGTCTCTTAATTTCATCCATTAAATTAAGAGACAATGATGTATGAGAGTGATGTCTCTGTACGTGAGCTTAAATACAGTGAGCTTTCAAGCATAGTCGCCTTCACCACACACGGGACTATTGCATAGGTGTCAGTGAAATTTCCTGTTTTAAAATGTCATGTGCATCTTCTATGCAAAATCTTTTTAATAAACATATTCTTTGGTTCTGTAGAACAAGACTTTTGATTCCACAGGTAATTCTGATTGCTTGTTTAGCTCTGTTGATTGATACTTTTAGGATTCAAAAATAAATGAATAAATAAAGTAAAATAAAGTTAGTTTTTGGGCAGAAATTTCAGAAAAAAATTAAGATTTATTTGTTTATGTAAAGGAAAGCAGGGAAATTAATTAAAAGGAAAATAAGCTAATTGTAATTATGTGATTGTTTCTGTTTTTAAAATAAGAGGAAAAATATTTTTGTTTTTCCACAGTTTCCGTATTTGGTTCTATTATTTTGTAGTAAAAGTTAATGATGAGATTTTTTGGGATTTTTGGCTCTAGAATCAATTTTTCTGTGACCAAGAAGGGCCGTAGACGAGGCCAGTTTTCCGTAGAAAAGTCCTCCACGAAGGCATCTCTCCTTTTAGGCAAATAGCCCTAGAGTGTTTTGCCGTAATCAACTAAACCGAAAGCAATTTAAGAAGACTTATATGTCTCTCATAACAAAATCGGGGGGGGGGATTAACCTTCAGAGCTGCTGCATCGGAAAAAAATTATTAATGTATCTGAAATATGTTGCGAGTGAAAAGAAATGAAAAGTGAAACTAGTAATAGAATAAACCACCACTTGAATAAGAAGTGAAAATTGATGCTAATCCAGCTCAGAAGATTTTAGAAGAAATACTACGAAGACAGTTTAAATCCGCACTGTAATAACAGTGCTAGAATTGCGTTGTATTACATCAGCTCATATTAAAGAATAAAGAATAATATCCTACTATAAATTTTAGCTGCAATCGTTCTCTGACAACCTTATCGTTTTTATTTTCAAGATATTTAAATTAAGATGTTTAGCATCTGAGTATTTCTTCATATGTTGTTTATGTCTTCGGTCACAAGTGACAAACGCAACCTGAACGGAAAGTTTGAGTCGGTTATGGATGACCGACACGGCGCTAAGTGCACATGACGAGTGGGGAATTTTAATCTTTTTGATGGAACAATAAGCTTTCTGTCGGGGCGAATTTTATTTAAACTGCACTGGTGAAGCTGCAACGACTGATTTATGAGTATTTCCTGACGTACTCTTCGCCAGGCATTCTTTTTGAAGATTGTGTTGCACATTTGGTTTCATGCAATAACTGTGTTTGCTTTGGTGGTAAATTTGAACAAGGTATTAATTGAGCAAGTTAACTTAGATGCGTTAAAACGATATTTGAAAATATGATGTTTAATGTAATAATGTTGCGTGCGTACGGGTTCGTAAGAGATTGCTCGCACACAGCTCCGATGATAGGTTGATCAAATTTATTTTGTCAAAATACACACTTCAGAGATCTGGGACTTTTCACAGAAATAGTGTGTGCTCAGTTTTTGCAAAACAATTTTTTTTTAATAAATCAAATTATTTTTTTTTAATAAATGTTGAACTTTGAATTGGCAAATCTGGCAAACAATTGTTGCAAAACAGAAATAATTAAATATTAAGGTCAAAATTTAAGGACACAAAATTAAGTTATTTTAGATGGTAATTTACCTAAAAGGCAAATAAAAGCAAATAAAGATCTTTTAAAATAATTTTTGCTCTAAAAAATTTCCGAATTGAGAAAATAGAGGAAAAGCCGTATAAAAGAACTGAAGGGAATAAATCTAAATTTGGGAAATAATTCAAAAGACAATAGAGCCCAAGATTAAGAAAAGAATTAATTAAATGATAAATTGAAGGGAAGAGAAAAAATAAGATAAAAACCCGTATGAAAAGCTGTTTCTTAAATGCATTGTAATTGTTACACGAGACTGCAAAGAAATTAGATATTATGTGATGAATCGAGTTTATTAGTAGGATTGTAGTTTGATAAAATGGGATAAAAGTTCAAGAACTGATTTCAATTCTTTTAAGTACCGGCTGTAAAAATAAAAAAACGAAAGTGGTGGAGAGTGTAACTGCAATAATTAAATATTTAAATTTGATTATAGAAACTAAGTGGTTTCAAATTCTTTAAAAAAAGTTTAAGATTGTGAAAAATTAAAAAGTAATTTAAAATAAAAAACAGAAACATTTTTATATGAAATAAATAAATAATTTTAGAAGTTTGAAAATTTGGAAATAGTAATTGTTAGAAATATTTGAAATTTCATAAAAACATTTAAAAGTGCAGATAAAAAATTGAATTTTATTAAGAGTAGTATTGAATTTAATAACTTAAAACAAAAAGTAATTTGTATGTAATGGAAAGTAGAAAAAATAGTGAAAAGAAAAAAAGTAAGAATAATAAAGAGTCTTCAGTAATATGACTAGACTAGAAATGGTCATTTGTAAGTAACAGAGAGAGAAAGCCTATTTACTTATTTACAGGGATATTTACATTTGTTACACGTCCATCAAATTCCTCCAAATTAGGCTCAAGTACTTTTTATATATCTGGATAACCCTCCCCCCCAAAAAAAAAGAACATCGAAATCTAATACATAATTGATTACGCGCATAGAACTGCAGTAATATAAAGAAGTTAATGAAAATTTAAATTAATTTATCTAATTTAAAAAGAAATATTTCATAACGGAGGTACCTTCACGGGAAGTCTCGCGAGTTCAGATGTGACGATGTAAAAAACAGCAGTTATGGAAGCCACTAGTTTTTTAAGACATAAATACGTACGATATGCACAAAAATTGATAGTCTGGATCCACCCGTGTTTTTCAATTATCTGTAACATGCCTCTCTGTATTAGCCTGGATAATTGAGAGTACAGTATATATTTATATATATATATATATATATATCCATAAA
>KK118922.1:181009-199123 GCA_000611955.2 Stegodyphus mimosarum
CTGTATGAAGCATACATAGTTCCGTAGTTTATTCTTCTAGAAAATATCGTCTCCGATTGTCGTTACTCTAATTTTAAGCTAATCTCTTTATTTCATTAAACCAATGCAGAGTGGTCTGGGAGAAGAAGAGTAAAATAGTCGAAATTTTTCGCCTAGCTTTTCGTAAAAGCTATTATAATGTATTATCATGGCCTTGTAACCTTTCTGTCGATGCTGGATTGGACATTCGATAAAACATTTGATCTCCCCTTTTCGCATCTTATTTAATTAATTATCTTTTGTGGACGCTTTTAATGTTAGGATTACTATTGCAAAATGCTTACAATAGTTGCCATTAATGCATGTTTACTTTTGTACAATAATAATTCGAATTGCTCATACCCTGTACGTAAGAGTGATTCTATTTAGTGTCAGTGATCTCTGATGACATATCTTTTCAATCTTTTTTGGTTCCTCAGTAAATGTAAATAGATCCATCATTGTGCTGCTAGAAAGTAATTTCTCATTTAATATTAGTTCTACTACTAATAACTGTGAAATGATTTCTTAATTGAAACAGAAGATAGACGAAAATAGTCGTTCGAGAAGAAAATAGTCTTCTTAAGGAAAAAAATAGTCATTTTCTTCTTGAAAGTGCAATGAAAAAAGTACGAATTATAATATTAGTTGGACCGAATGCATAAACAATGTCTTACTCTCCCTTGTTTGTTTGATTGTTTATACAGTAATAGCCACATCTGCGAATAATATGTTAAATAAAATTTTACCGTGAATAAACAGAGTTGTAGTAAAGTGTGTTGCATTCTTAATACATTATTTTCTGTTTCTATCAAGCATATTAAAAGTGGGAGTGTTCTGGTCTTATATTTTAGACATAACAGGGTAGTGACAAGATATTGAACGGGTGCATGTGTTATTATCTGCAGTTTCAAAATATGATTGAACAGTCAAAATCACTTTGCACAAGCAGTGCAAAATAGATCCAAATAACTCTTGCGAATTTATGCTGATGGTCGGATATCCATGAGAAGACAGAATTCATACCTTTTTATTTATGTGGTTGCGCGCGCATGGGTTCTTTATAGATTGAATAAACACAGAGTCGATGATAGCTTGATAAAATTTATTTTACAGTTCTAGAACTTTCCACAAAAACAGTTATATAGTTCTTCTCAGTATAACAGAACTTGGTGAGGAAATGTTACACTTCAGACTACTAAGAACGTTAAACACAACGCAGTGCAAACCGCATCTAAAGAGCGAAGCTCACATGGAGATAATTCAGTACTCCGAAGTCGACTCTGAACTAAAAACTGAGAAGTAATGCTTTGTCCGGTCTCGCATAGTTTTTCCCCAGCCGCCGGGAAATCTCTAGCACCTTCCTTTTCTCGAAATCACTGGAAATATACATGGTTATGGTTAAAGTTACATATAAGGGCCAGATACGGTTGCAGTTACATGTAGGGATCAGTTAAAGTTATTCAATTACGGTACCATTATAGTTATATGGGGACCGGACCAAAGCGTTGCCAGATGGTCGCCAAGTTTGAGCGAGATATCCATTTACCTTCAGTGTTAAATAGATTTGCCCCTATAAGCTTATTTTTCCGGCAGAGTTTCTTCTTTTCAGTCTTTTCATGTTATACAAAAAAAATACTTCAGTTTCGCATATAATTTCACTAAAATTAGCTATATGTATGCAAAATTCGTAACAATGTTTTGGATGATAGATAATGATCCTCTTTCAAATATAATTTTTTTCTCTACTGCTATTTGATTTTAAAAACTGATGCAATCAGGATTAATTTCCGTACGATATAATATTGCACGATATTCCTTTGTTGGCAATATAATCAAATTTGGTCCATAACGAGGTTAAGATATGGATTTAACATTTTTTTGAGAAATCATTCAGTTGTTCTTGTGTCTGTTAATCATAGTTGTCTTTTACTCAGCAATTCGAAATGTTCATTCTGGTTGTTCTTGGATAATCTGAAAACTTCTAATTCTTGTTCCAAGAACACGTCAACCATAATCTTGAATCATACTTTCCTTAATGCGTTACTATGCGTAAGTGCTATAATCATTCGAAATATTCGGCCTACTTTTTGTACGAGTGCTGTGTGTTTCAAATGCGGAGGAATCCGAAAATCGTACGTTTGACATTTTGTTTCTTTTCTATTTATCCTTTTTCTGTTTTGTTTGAAACGTTTGTTCGTAGTACTTTTGGCTGTCGCATAAAAAATCGTCTAAGTAAATCTGAAATAAGGGTAATGAACGTAAGCGAAGCGTGCAAAAGCTTATCGTAATCCTGCAAAATCTGAACATAAAATAAATTTTATTTTTAAAAAAAAAGTCTGTGCTCGTGTATGTATCAGGTTGGCAAGAAAGTTTCGATTTTTTATTGTAAAATGAAACTCAGATTCCCCCCCTTCCAAAAAAAATTTAATCGGTCAAATATCTTTCATTCTGTTCGATGACCTTTTGCCATTTTCTGATAATATACAATTAATTCCGCGATCATAAAACGTCTGGTCTTTGCGAGCAAAAATTCAACTAAGTACGATTTGGTCATCGTTATTACTGAAATTTTGACCTATTAAGGAGTTTTGTAAACTTCAACGTAAGTGATAATCCGATGGTGCAAAGTCGGGGCTATATGACGTATGTGACATCACTTTCCAACGAAGCTCTAGTAATTTTGTTGTGTTGCTAAAGGTGTATGAAGCCTCACGTTGTCATCGTGGGAGACGATTCCTTTGCTATACGCCAATTCTGGCCTTTTCTCTTTGCTTCCTCCGGTTTTATAAATTGTTGCCACTAAGCATTCGATTTGATCGTTTGGTTGCTTGGAAGCAGCTCAGAATACACTGAAATCCCACCAAACTGACTGCATTATCTTTTTCCCCGATTCAGTTTAGCTTTCAATATTATTTGAGCTAATTCGTCATGCTTGAACCATGATCTTTTTCGATTAATGCTATTGTAGACGATTTCTTTTTCATCACCAGTGATGATTCGTTTAAAAAAAAGGTCGATTGCATTACGTTTTAAATACGTATCTCAAATATTGATTCGTTGCGTTAAGTGAATTTCTTTTAATTCATACGGAACCTAAATATCGAGCTTCTTGTCGAGTCCAAGAAATCTTATATGATTTTCAGTTGTTGTGTGTTATACTTTAACCTGTTTGCAATCTCTCGTACAATTATTATTTGATGATTCAATTCAGATATGGCTTTCATTTTGTCATCATGAACTTCAGAAGGTCAGCCAGAACGTTGGTTATCTTCAAGAGAATTATCTTCAGGACGGAATTTTTTAAACTAATTTTGACACATGCGTTCTGTTTATGCAGTAAACACCATATTCGTCACATATCACTTTTTGAGCCTCAGCCGCTTGCTTCCTTTATGAAAGTAAAAAAAGTAAAATGTTTGTTTTTGCGCCCCGTATTAAAACTAACTCTAAACCAAGAATTGTAAACAAAAATGCACGGAATTTGTTTCTGTAGCAACCTAAAAGTGCCAGGTGCCAAATCTCAAGAGAAAAAAATTGTAAGATTGACAGAAGAGTAAAAAAAACGAACATAACGCTATCTATTTGTGCGAACTCGCGAGCCCAGCATGATTTAAAGTTCTTCTTTTGTTTCCTTTTTCTGTACCGGGGAGGATTCGGAATGATCCCCGAGAAATTATAATAGTTCAGAATAGTAGTAATTTTTAGATGGAGAAAATATTCCAGGTTGGAAGGTAGGAAATTACTGTTAAGCTCATGTTATGTCGAAATAATCTGAAATTTCTCTCTAAATTTTTACAAACTGCCAAACTATAAGTAAAAATTTAGTTATGTCGTAAGAACGTAATTCTTTTTAAAAAATGAAAACAGCATTATTATCCTCACCATGATTTCAGACGTGCGAGGCTCAAATTAGATGGTCAATAATCAGAGGTCATAAATTTATCTGCTTCTTCACGCGTTACTTAAGTGTTCCACCAAAGATCGAATTCGTCGATAACTTAATATTGCGTTAGAACTGCAATGCTTCCACAGATGTCAAAAAAGTAAGTCAATATTCGCTCGAAACTTGTCCCCGTTTCTTCCATAACTTAAGTAGATGAATCTAGAATTGGTACTGTGGTGATATTATCCTGTCTTCTAATTAACGAGCCCATGCCGAGTAAAATATTGAAGAAATAGATATACACTGCTCGACATTAAAAATGCAGCACCAAGAAGGAGTGGTCAGAAATTTATGCAAATTTTAGAGTAGACGCACGTCATTGAGTTATGCGAATGATGTGAAATGCGCACCTCTCCGACGCACGTGAAGTAAGATATAAGGGAAGGAACGTGCAGAATGGGCAATATTCGTGTCGTTAATTCTGCCAGACGAATTATCGAAGAAGGTTGGTTTTTGTCCCGGAGGATACGTGTAATAGGAGAGAATGCCAGGCCACCATCAACGAAGGCATTTCCAGCAGATAGACGATTTTAAGAGGGGTATGGTGATCGGACTAAGAAGGGCGGGTTGGTCCTTACGTCCAATCGCAGCTGATACTCACATGGATGCGAGAACGGTGCCTCGGCTATGGCGAACATGGTTGGAATAAGGGAAGAAGGAGGGGTGCAGGTGCAGCCACAGTGACGTCAGCACGCGTGGATCGACGCATCCGCTGACAAGTAATGGCGGTCCCGCAAGTCACTTGTACCGCGATTCTGCAGCATGTGCAAGATACCCTGGATGTTCCCGTGTCGACGAGAACCATTTCCCGTCGATTGGTTGAACGTGGCCTGCACTCACGGCGTCCGTTAAGAAGACTGCCATTGACCCCACAGCATAGACGCCAACGTTTAGAATGGTGCCGGACTGGAGCGATGTGGACGACAGAATGGCGAAACGTCGTATTCTCAGATGATTCACGCTTCTGTTTATCCAGTGACAGTCGCCGCATACGTGTGTGGCGTGGCTAAAGAAAACTATTTGAAAAAAATAAACGATGCACGTTTTATTTAAACTACGCAGGTCGGATGAGTAAATAGAAAATTTTAAAACAGTTCTTTGAAAGAAATCATGCAACTTAAACAATTAAAATGAAATTCGCAAAGGAAGAAAATTCCTTAAAATAATAACAATTATAATTAAAAATATGATATAAAGAAAATTGAAAGTAGGGAACGATTGTGACTTTTTTCCGTCACGCTCATATAAAAAGGGAAAGGAAAATAGGTTGCCATATATTAAGAAGTTGGTCAAGTGAACTATTCTTGGCGCAAACTGAAAAAAATGCGCCAAGTTAAAATTTTGAATTTCTCCATAAATTTCGCACCAAATTTTACAAAATTTAAAATCTAGGCATAATTTGAGTCGTAGAATCGAAATATGTAAAAAAAATTGGTATGTTATTTCATGATAGTTATTCAGGAAAAGTCCGATTTTGTGTCCAAATACCGATGTTAGAACAGTGCTATATATAAATCTACTATATATCCTAAGTCGCACTTTCGAGACATGGAGAATTTTTTCCACAGAGTACATACAGACAGACTTCACGAGAAAAATTCTTTTCGAATCCATTTCACAATCCGTTTTGGAATAAGGAGCTTTTATTCGGTCCGTACGTAGAAAACGTCACGGGAAGGGGGAGAGGAAGGAAAGAAAAAGAGAAGTCAAAATGGGTTCGGGAACGGTCGGAATGGCTATTTCCGTTGATATATGATGGCTGGAATTTTTGGCGATTACATTACTTCTTTATTTCGTACAAGGAAATAAAAGGAGGGGAATATCATATTAAGCATTTTTCTGCGGAAATAACATTTATTCAAAATCAAAATTTCTACTTCGACACTGGAATATTTTCTTGCGATTATTATTTCATTTATTTATTTTTGTAATATTTTACGAGGCAGAAAACAAACATAATTAAGAAAAGCTCATACATAGCATTAATTTGCAACCCATAGCGTTATCTTAAGTGAACAAAAGAAAGAAATGTATTTATTTGATTTATTTTTATTAAATTATTCTTGTATTATTTGAAGAAAGGTAAAATAAGAAGAATACTCGAAGAAGGGAAAAGGAAAAAGCATTCAATTTAATTGACTCACTTCTAAGAAATGGCAACGATCAGTGTCCTCTTTCCCCTTCTGTGTGCTTTTAGGCAAAAAGGAAGGAACTTATCCTGCTAAATGAAATTATTTCTCTGTAAACGCTGAAATGACAAAAAAAGAATAATCTTGTCGCCTATTAGTGAGCAACTTGATTTAGTAGTTTCGTTTGCTGTAAAGTTTTTCCTATTGACATTTTCCTAATTTCTTTTAAAAGAGAAACCTATTATTTTCAAATTTTAATTATATTATTACACCAGTTTAATTGTTAATATCTTAATTATTACAATAATAAACTCTGCAGTGAAGATAAGACTTTCAGTTCCCCGCTTAATCCGTTGAAGGTTCTCGAGTGGCAATTCCGACCTGATATTAGGTATTTGACTGTTTTTATTATTATTTTATTTTTATTAATTTATAACCGTAGATCACTAAAATATAAGCAATATAATTCTTAATGTCTCGTGTCAGTCACTTCTGTATTAGCCAAAACATCTTGCGAGGCGACTGAGAGTCGTTTTATAGCGCCAAGGGTAAAATGAAATGCTTGGCTGTGTTTTCGAAATGTTTCTCGAAGCATAGAGAGTGATACTATCGGGCATTATACACGTGTTTATTTTTCAAGTATTTTTATCTTTTATTTAGCTTTGTTATTTTAAGCAAAGGCATTCAAATTTAGTATGTTTTACAGCGCTTGAAATTCTTAGATGTCTCTCTAGTAAATGGGGTAATTGTTGCCGGAAAACGCATTTCTTATGTAATTGTAACGAAAGTGAATACAATGCCATCTGAAGCTAAGAAATTTTTAATGTAACTATTCTTATTTTGATCGACAAGGAAGTTCTAGGCTGATCGATCGCATGATTAACAGGTGATTTTTATCAAAACTTGAATAAAACAGTTTCCTGTATTAGTATCTTATAAAGATAATCTAATAAGATAAAAATAGGTGATTTGAAAAAAGAAAAACCATCGATTCAGATCAGATGAACCGTCAGATCAGATCGTCCTCAGTATTATCTCTGTATGGGAGATGACTGTACAAAAATAAAAATTTAAAAAATTCATTTTTAGTTGTACATTTTTTGTTGTAATAAAAAATGCTAATTTAACCAAAATTAAGGAAAATTTCCTTACTTCCATAATGGTAAATGTATATTATATTACATTTATCATTATATTCCATAATGGTAAATTATATTCCATAATGGTAAATGTATGTGCCTGTATGTGTGGATTAGCCCGTCTGTTTTGATTTCTGTCATATATAAAAATTTCTTCTTCGGTATTACATATACTTTTCTAACTAGACGGTAATAAAATGGAAAGTATTGCAAATAAATAAATAGATAAAATTATTATAAAATAACCCCTTTCCAGCATTTTTGACGCCTTAGGTGATATGTGGATTTACCACCCTGTATAAATTAAACGTGTTAATAATTCAAAGCAAAATATAGCTTTATTTTATTTGTCGCTTATGAGAACAACTT
Organism: Stegodyphus mimosarum; assembly: GCA_000611955.2. Classification (NCBI taxonomy): domain Eukaryota; kingdom Metazoa; phylum Arthropoda; class Arachnida; order Araneae; family Eresidae; genus Stegodyphus; species Stegodyphus mimosarum. Next base: position 188,611 of record KK118922.1, read on the forward strand.
AAATGGCGCTTTTCGAAAATTGGGCGTCTGCCTATGTTGCTTACGCGTAGAATTAACCAAGGAGGTTAGAATAAATGGAGTAAACCTCTCCCGTATGCCCCGTACAATGAAAATGAAACCGCAAAACGTCGCGACTTATCATGGCCGCCGCCGTAGGCGAGCTCCTGGTTAGTTTTGTTTACATTCTAATCGCTGGTCTACAAGTTAGCTTTCATCGCTGAATGTCCCTGTCTCCCGTTCTAATTTGAATACTTAACATAAATGATTTTCTAATTAATGCATAGAAAAATAACAAAGATTGCAAATAATTGTTTCAAATTCAATAAAATGTAGATGCAAGAAAATGTGTAAATGGTAACTATATGACATGTTAAAACACCAGTGGAAGTTTCAACGGTATTTTACACAAATTATGCCTAAAAACACTTTTCTGAGCCTCTGGAAGTTGGCCTAATTTTATTTAACATGTTTCGTAGGCTTATCCATACGCCATGATAAGTCGTGACGTCACGTTACGTTGTTGACATTTCCTTGGCTTCATTTTCGTGATGTCATGCGTATTACATCTATTCTAACCTGCCTGCATAACTTATTTGGCAGGTGAACGTTTAACATACGCTGCTGTGTTTATATTGCAGTACACAGGAAAGTAAAAATTTGGGAGGGGAATGTTATTGATAAGGCGTTTTGATCCAAACCTGTGTGGATTATATTCATCCAGCAAAATTAATGCGAACGCTAGGTAAAAATTCTTCTCATAATCATCAAAATGAAATTCTATGTATTGAAAAATCACCTTTGCTATTATTAAAAATATTATTTATCATTATAAAAATTACTGTAAAACATTTCTATGATTATTATAATTATTTATTTTACACATAAAATGTTTTATGGCGCCGAAACGTCTCCAACGGAAAGTAAACAGTTCTGGTCCTTTCCTTTTACGTTAACATTTTCCGTTTTATACTTAGCATATTGTTATTAGCAAATGCCGCAAACAACAGCGGAATCAGAAATCTCGGTAGCTAGTATCATAAATTACTGACTGATACTTTTCTCAAAAGTACGGTTATTTCAAGAAAAATCGCTGGAAATTAAAAATTTTCTTTAATCTTTGCCATATTTTTTTCGGATCATTTAATAGCGCTTATTTTTATTGTTGTGGCAATTATTTTTTTACATGCCGCCATGTTGCCATGATGATAGGAAAAACGGCTTTCATAGCCTTGGGCCTCGGTTCGAATGCAGGTGAAAGCATGGCTATATCTAAATAGCGACATGGGAGACACTTAAAATATTATCTAGTCGAAAGTCCTGTGGGGAGGTTAGTACAGGATTGTAGAATAGAAGACTTTCGGATCCGTTCCCGGGGGAAGGAAGGCTACTCATTAAAATTGGGACGGTGTTGGGCCAACTTAATTCTGTCAGTTAGTGTTCTTAAAGACTAGTTCTTCACCCTATAGGCGCTACCCCTTGCTTCTTGGCCAAGATAAAATTCGTGAGCCTGATCTGGCTGAGATTTAATCAGGAGATTAGTAACATATTTCCGTAAATATTCACATAATTTTTTAACAACTTGAAAAGCTATATTTTTTCCGAAAATTTATGCTTTAACCATTTACCTGGCTGAATTCAGTAGCAATTAGAAATTTATTTCTTCATGTGTTTGTTCACCAGAAAGAAAAATTCTATGCAGTTTTTTTAATGGTTTGTTGTTATGCGGCAACATTCAAAACTAGCTCACACATACCATTTTACCCTTTTACTTTTTTCTGCATATTCGTAATCTCTGGAAGGTCTCTAAATTATAACCAAACAATTATTTCAAATATTTTATTTTAATTATTTTTTGTTTTTGTGGTTTCTGTAAGAAGAAATTTGAAAGCAACCTTTTGAACAGTTTATAAATAAATCTGCGGTAAATAACATAGCTATCGAAAGATGATTATTGATATGACTTATTTACCATTTTCTAAATTCCACGACTTATCAGAATGGGTCACGGAATTTTCACCGTTCATCTGATTTTTATTAGCACTGAAAATCTGATTGTTAACCACGCACTGGGAAAACTTGTTTGTAGCTGCTAAAATTTTACAAATATATATATCAGTAATTATTGATAAATGATAGAATGCTGGGACGCGTGAAAATATATGAGCCATTTAAGTCATGTAAGTCCATTTTTGACAAAAAGTTAGTCAATGATAACAATGAATGTATTCTGCTATGAGCTTTTCATCTATAAACAGTCCCCCCCCCCCAAAAAAAAAATCTCAAAATTTTCATAATTTTGTTAATATAAATTTACGTAGTTAATGAAATTACAAGTATAGTTACTTTGGAAATGATGTAACTCCTCTAGCACCTTTATATCATCATGCCAGGGCCATCACATCCGAAAAATTCAATGGTATGATGGATCTATTACCTTACATTCCTCCAATATGTAATGACTATTTTAAAAATGGCACGTATTACTAAAGTTGTAGTTAAAGTAATTTAAATGGCATTACTTGAAGAAATATTTTTTTATATTTTTTTTATATATACAAAAAAATTACAATAAAAGTGATTCAATTGAAATCCCATTTTTAATATTTCTTAAATGTAAAATTTTCACATTTTGTTGACTTTGAAAGTGGTGTAAGTCCATATGAGGTCATCAAGTTTCTTTTAATTAATACTTTAAAAACGATCATATTATAAATTTAAATCAATTTAATATTTAAAAACCATAAAATGAGTGTATTAACGTATACTAATATTTTTCAAACCATTCAAAAAGAAACTCTTAAATATTGGTTTATAACGAAAGTTTTTTGCCAAAACATTCTTAATAAATAAAAACACGAAAGAAGTACCTTTAGTGCGGGTAGTAATCATCATCCAAATCTATGATTTTCTGCCAACGTTTTGATAAGTTTCTTAAAGCCTTCGGGGAAGGCCCAGACATTGGTGGTCGCGACTCCAAAAACAGATCTACCTCATTTCGAACGTCCTGTGCAGAATGGAAGATAGCACTAGTAAGATGTAGTTGCAAGTGTGAAAAAAAAGGTAGAAGTCCTAAGGAGCGATGTCGGGGCTATATTGAGGGTATGGGCAAAATATCCCATTTGAGTCGGTACAAAGTCCAGCCGGTGAATGCAGACACGTGTGGGTTTGCATTATATAGATGGAACATTACCTTTTTGCGTCGGAACTCACGTTTTTCCTTGATAGTAGCGTCAACACGGACTCGCATCTCTCTGTACACCTTACTGTCGAGCGTTTTACCTTTTTCCAGATACTCTTTGTAGATGATACCACGGCAATACCACCAGATACAAAGCATGATCTTTTTGTTTGTCAACTTGCGCTTTGCGATGCTGCCAACGGGCTCCCTCTTTTTGGCCTGTGTTGTAGAAGTAAATCCATTTTTCATCACAAATGACGATCCGGTCCACAACTTTATCCTTACGTTGGTATTCGAGCAGATTAGTGCAGACTCGAACACGTCTGTCCGTACCTGCTTTGAGTTAGCTCCTGAGGCACCCAGCGATTGAACTTGTACAAGTTTGTGCGATGCCTTAGCACAACTAACTGACATGGCGCTAACGTCTAACTCCTTAGCAAGCTCTCGATACTAATCATCTCCTACAAGTTCTCGTAGGCGGGCGTCATCAACGTCAGTAGGCCAGCCAGAGCACTCTGCTTCTTGAATGTCATAGTCCTTGTTTTTAAGCTTTCGGTGCCAAACCTTCACAGTGTCATATGGTACAACATGTGTATGTATCTAAAGCTGTGCACATGATTTGGTGACATTCTGTAGCTGACTTTTTGCAACAGAACTGGAAGTAAATGATGGTTCTAATCTTGTAGCCTGATAGTTCCATTTCAAACACCTTGTATTTAATGATAATATTTTTTTACAAATTTCTCAACACAGTGTTCTAAAGCAAGTCTCTTTCTTTCAAATACCAAAAATCGTTTGACAAAATATGATTAAACATGCCAATTCGAACTGTTTGCACAGATGATATTTGCGGTGGCGGAAAACTTTCATTATAACCCGATATATCTAAAATGGATTTACACCGCTTTCAAAGAAAACGGCTCAGTTATTTGGAAACGCTTGTTTCGAAATACGGGTTGTAAAATGAAAGGTTTCGTACGATAGTAAAATTTACAGCGTGTCGTTGAAAGATATCAGTCCCCCCTCCCCAGATTTCTTATAACAATTGATAATAAAAACTGTTCACAGTAGAATAATTTAAGCCTTTGATTGCCCAAGGTGGTGTAATTTGCATGATAAAATGATCAGTGAAATTAAACCATACCTACTTCTCCTTTCTCACGAAGGTCTGAATTAGCTGGATTTGGAATACCGAGCTGTGGATAGCTTTTGTTCTAAGAAAGCATAGCTTGTTTGACCTATATTTGAATATTTTCTAAAATTCTGTGTGGGTTCTAACACTGTAATCTCGCACAGATCATGATTGTTCTCGGGTCAGAGCGCGGGATCCTCACAAATGGCTAAAATTGGAACCAATTCTTTGCACGGATTGTGTTACGCCAGACGGATCGAATTTATCTTAGATGAGAATTTCATCATTCAGCTTTTCAATGCATGTCACTTCATTCTACCTGTACCAGAAGTAAGTAGTTGTAACGGCAGATTTAGTTTCGATATTTTAATGTAAACGCAAATTTTAGCAAATTTATAATTTTAGAATAGCTCGAATTTGTGTATTTGTCTCAGTCATAACCGTTTGCTATTTTGATCTTGAAAAAGGAAAATAGTATTACTTGTTTTTTGAAATGATGAGACTTTTAATTTGAAAATGACAGATGCATTTTACAATTATTAGAAAGTTTATAATAATCGGTAGAATTCGGAGAGATGGCGGAGGGAACAAATAAAAGAATTTACAATAACTAACTTATTATTGATTCATTTTTGTGTGTATCTCGTACATTTATTGTTATGGTTAAATAAGTGTATAAAAAAACCTGAAAGCTTTCAGATTTTATATAAAAGACGCCCATGTATATTTTTAACATTCTGTGCGTTAAAATAAAATAACACGCCGATTTTTGATGTTTGATCATTTTTGTTATTTGACTTCTAAATTAATATTATCTGTGTTACTTTATCAAGAATGTCTGAAGAAATATTTTTTCTTTCAACATCTAAGTATTTAATTTTAGAACTTTTTTTTTTCATTTTGATTTACGCTTTATTACAAAAAGGTAGAATTTAAAGTATAAAACTGTGTAATTTGGAATTTCAAAAGTTTTGTTTTTATAGTAAAGTAAATTAATAACAATTTATCGTACGTCACCATATTTGATAGTATCTGCCATTTATAAATTTCCAAATATCATCTTGCCAATATAACGTAAAAATAGTAGAATGTACTTCTAGTCATTTTGAATCTAATTTAATGAAGCCTACTAACCAAAGGGATCTATGGAAAAGGAAAGTTTCGCGTTGCTATGACAACGCTCACGTTTGGATTTCATCAAAGTTTGCTAACAGGCGGAAAGGAGATAAAGAAAAAGAAGGGGAACCTTATATGCTAGTATAACGTTCAACCCCCTCCTTTTTTCTCGTCTACATTTAATTTTTTTCGCCCACTTTATTTCATGAATATGCCGTGTTTTATTTTACTATCGATTTTCGACTTACGAATTATTTGTTCGGAAGAAATCGTTTTCGATACTACTACTACTCTTCTTATGGTAGATTTTTGAACAAAATATTCAAAAGTATGAGACAGTTTTGGTTAACAAATATGGATATGCCTCTTCTGCATATTTATTTCTGTGTTCATTTACAGTCAGCTATCATGTGGCTTTGGCGTTTTATTGATGCGTACCTGGAATTCTGTCATCAGTCTGAACAACAACAGTATGCCAGCAGTCCGTTCTGAAACAGTTTATAACTTGACTTATACCGTACACATAACTTAACTTATACCGTAACTGATATTAAATTTGGTTATGTAGGAATCTAGATTAGATTCAATCTCGGCGAGATATGACAACTTTGAAGTTGGCAGATAACTGATGACTGGACTCATACTTGTGCACAATCGGAAATGGTATACTGAGCATTAAGGCGGAAAGAAGAAATCGCTAGACCCTTTATATACCTTAATTTGCGGCATTCGGAAATTCTCTTATTATGAACGATAATGTGGTTTCACACAGTGCATAACTGATTGCAGATAATGGTGGAAGAAGATGATGTGGAATGCAGGGCTAGCATGCTATTTACTTGTTGTGAATCTACCTGAACTTGCCTTGAACTTGATGGAGTAAGGATTTGCTGCTCGTCTACTAGCTTCCGAAGAACCCAGCTATGTGGGAAAGTGCTTTTTAGCAAGAGTAGAGCGCTTTTCAACGTAGTGTTGGGTTCAGATAGATAAGGCTGCCATAAGAACTCTCAGATAATCTCATTTTGTCTGAACCGTGCAGATGTGGTACGATTTAAACAGCTCAGATGAAGATCATACGTCTGGTTGGAGTGTATTTTTTTTGGGGGGGAAGAATACGGTATTCGTTTTGTAGTTTCTTAATATCAGAAGTCTTTCAACTCTTACTTGTAAAGTTTTGTTCTATGAAGCTGAAATTAATCGTCTAAGGGTGTGGGGTTTTACTATTTAAATCTAAAGTTCTAACTTAGAACCCCACGAACACTAACAAGCGAATAATCGCTTAAGTGTGTGAACAGAACAGTAAGACTTAAAGAGGGTTTATAACCCCTTTATTTTTCAGTATATTTACAGTCAGTTCCTACTTGGAACTTTACACAAAGCCGTCACTCGTGCTTGAACTTAAAATAATAATAATTTAAACTAAAACTAGCTTAACTAAGCTATTTAAAAGGTATAGTCGAAGCTATCACAGATTTAACTGGCTGGCCCCTAAGTATTAATTAAATCGGCGAAACCAAGCAAGGGCCGAAGGTATGGCCGAGCGTAGCAACAACTAAGAGAGACGTAGCCAAAAGGCAAACGCGCGCTAGTCAGGGAATCAGACTCACTCTCTTGAAGTCAGTGAAGTCACGACTTAAATAGTACTCTTTCTAATTTGCATTAACTACGTTTCTGAATTAACATTCTGGCAGGAAATTGTAAGCTGAAATTAGAATAAGATAGGAAAGATACAAAACTTAAAATAACTTAATAAACCTAGGATAAACCTTACAAGGTTATGTAGAATTTAGCTATCACAGCGAAAAAACTTGTATATTACTTTCATAATTCGAAGTAGTATGGTTTTTAAGCTTGAAATAATCTATTAATATGTCGGTTGTGTACTATTGAAAGAACAAGCAATGCATTATTCGAGAATAGTTATCATGCTTATGTGTAGAAAAAATAAATGTGGTAAGTATATTAATTTTACGAATGTAAAGGAAAAAATATGAGAAGTTTGCATTATTTAAGAATTTTTACGTAATGTATCATAATAACTGCTATCTGTTACCTAAATATTCTTCCGTTTTATTCGGTAAGTGTAGGCTATCAAAATCAATCTGCGCAGGAGCTAGATATTAGAACTAGTGCATCATATCATCTGCAATTGAAGTGCTTACACTGAAACGTTCGTTGAAAATCGGAGAGATAATCAATTATTGCTTAGCTTGTACCATTTTCGTATAGGTTATGATCTTATACAAAGAATCACACCTTTAGGGCCGACAGTAAGCTTTCGGCCGTCAGGTGCAATCTCTTGGGCTCCAAATTCGGCCGTTCCCTGCCTCTCAAAATTCTTAAAATTTCTCCGCCTAGTGCAACCCCACCCGTTACAGTTGCTCTGGCGACGGTCCTGCACAGTCTAATTAACTCTTTTATACACGAAATCTTATTATAATAAACCAAATTTAGAGCATTTTATTTTCAGTCTTTTTTGAGTATATTTAAATCTTTTTGTACTGATTTTCAATCTCATATTTTGAAATCATATTAAGTACGTTACATGTAATTGTATGAAACAGATAATCATATTACGTGTAACCTACTGAAAGCAGAATTTTTTGGAAACATAAGTTGCGTGGCAATTGCTTTGTGCGAAGAAACCACCTTTCTTGTTTTTGTCGTATAGTTATGGATCCATAATAAAAGGCTGTATAAAATCAGAAAAAGGTTTCATTCAAACTTTTTTCGCAAAAGTGGGTGTATTAATGGAAGCAGGCTGAAGTGTATTAGTAACTATTGTCACTGAGTGGCATATCCAAGGGTTTTAAAAGAGCCATATACACGCCCAGAATTTTTTTGGGGGGATCCAAAATGGGTAAAAATTAAGATGGCATTATTTTTTTAATTTTCTTATTGTGGGGAGTGGGGGCAGTTTTTTGTGTTGGCTTCTCCTCTGGTTTCTGTATTATCGGAAAACATCACGCATACCTATTTTGTTAATGCTTGTTCCTAAATTCACTAAACAGTGCAGCATGTATTGTAGTGGCCACGTTAATGAATGTTTCAAGATGACTGAATGTGGTAAAGAAGTTGCAGTTCACATGCACTGCAGAAAGTGAAGGAGTGTGTCAGTCAAATCATCCAAACTTAAAGTATATTGGAGAAGCATGGAGAGCTTGCTGAGATCATACTGCTAACCTCTAAGTTGAGCCTAATCCCAGCATGAGATCTCATTTGCTAGCATAGCTCTTGAAAACAAAAGAATTGAAACAACTTCTTAAGTTTCTTTAGGAATCCAAGCCTTGTTGCTTCTTTTATACTTTTTATGTATGCTGGTTTCAGCGAGTTATGATTAGTCGCTATTACTACCTCTTTAAAGGTACCCGGTTAGGGAAGACCTCGTATAAAAACTTTATGGGTCGGTCTGTAACGGTAGATTTCATATAAGTAAAAATATAGATCCCAGCCTATGCTAATTTTCGTATGCTGTGTGATATAACACTAAAAAATGCTGTGGTATTGGTAGAATGAGGAACAACACTAAATTAATATCTATGTAATGTAGTAAAATAAATAAAATATGAAGCAGAATCAAAATTAGGTATTATGCTACAGATTATGGAGGAGGTGGGTAGTGTAGGGTCATAAATTCACATGAGAATTTATTAATTCGTATTTGAAGTTGCCAGTGTAGTTTACCGTACCATTAGTGATTGCTTTGTTGAAGAAGTTGGTGTTAAGTTTGTTGATAAATGTCTTTAAATCGTTAATGTTTAGACATTATTGCGAACAAACCAAGATGAATAATAGGATAATTTTACTGAAAAATTGTTCTGATAGGTTTTCAGAGCTTTAAAATCTGTGTTTCAAGCATGCTTCAGGGAGGGAAGCATATGCCAGAATGGATCTTATAATAGCAGTGTAAATTCGCTTTTTCCGCACAAGGTCAAGGAGAGATTATGTTGAGGAGACAATCTATTTTCATGGCAATTCCAGTGGCTGTGCTAATAGCAACTGAGACGTGTGGTTTCCACATGGGTGCTGCATGCGTTTCCATTATCAGCGCAATTTCTATGTTGTGTTGTGTGAGGAAGTTTTGAAGTTCCCCTATGTTGTTGAGATTCTGCGCGTTCCTTGTTAAAATAGTCACAGGGGTTCTTTTGCTTGAGGTTCTAGGGACCAGTATTGCATTCTTAATTGGACTTTGCTAATTTGCCTCTGCAGCAACTTTCGTAGATTGATGTAAAAGACTAATTAGGTCAGCAAGGTTTTACATGACCTTCTTCGCTTTGTATGTGAAGCTTGTCACCGAGAATGACATTTTCTGCTACCTACGCGTAAGATTTGTTTATTATAAACCTATCCTTGATTTTAGAGAGCGATTTTAGGTTTTCTGGCTTCCGCTTAAATGCATCACATCCTTTCCAATTGCTCGTATGTTTTCCATGGCAATTGCAGCAAATCGTTTCAGTGTGGTCGTTGGCTTTGAGGCAAAGTCTGCTTTCATGATCTCCGGCACATTTACAGCAACGGGGCAGGTGATGACGAGTACCTTCTGTATAGTGGAATCTATGGCATTGGGTAAACATTGTGTCTTCTCCCTCCGACCTTTCTGTCTTTCTACTGTGACAAACTGTAACAGCAAATGAATCATTAAGAAAACAACCAGCTGGTTATTATTAGAGACTTCCTGTTTTGGACTAACTTTAAGAAACTCATTTTTAGAGCCAGGGTGTAAGCGATTCGGCCAGGAAGAATGTCCTGAAGGCTAATGGGTCTTTATCCCCTAATGCTTTTATGATGCCGACTTGTTCACGGCTGTTCGCTGTTCTTTTGTGAGAAGAGACGAAGCAGTGGAGTTGGATGAACATGTAGTCAGAAAGACTGTGGGAAACTCGTTCCTTCCCTTCTGTAAGATATAGCAATGTAACGGTTTACGCTATTCATCCATTATTTAATCACGAATGAATTTGTTGTTGAGTTTTAAATAAATTTTAAAAAGACAATCCTGTCTTGCTATTTTTCCATAAAAGCTCGGAAACGTTACAGCTATAATAATTTGGTGGCAGCAGGTATGATGAAAATCCACGAAGCAGTTTTAG
>KK118922.1:201285-218084 GCA_000611955.2 Stegodyphus mimosarum
TTTTCATCATACCTGCTGCCACCAAATTATTATAGCTGTAACGTTTCCGAGCTTTTATGGAAAAATAGCAAGACAGGATTGTCTTTTTAAAATTTATTTAAAACTCAACAACAAATTCATTCGTGATTAAATAATGGATGAATAGCGTAAACCGTTACATTGCTATATCTTACAGAAGGGAAGAAACGAGTTTCCCACAGTCTTTCTGACTACATGTTCATCCAACTCCACTGCTTCGTCTCTTCTCACAAAAGAACAGCGAACAGCCGTGAACAAGTCGGCATCATAAAAGCATTAGGGGATAAAGACCCATTAGCCTTCAGGACATTCTTCCTGGCCGAATCGCTTACACCCTGGCTCTAAAAATGAGTTTCTTAAAGTTAGTCCAAAACAGGAAGTCTCTAATAATAACCAGCTGGTTGTTTTCTTAATGATTCATTTGCTGTTACAGTTTGTCACACTACCTTGATGTATAAATGTAATAGGTATTTAAGATTTCAAACCTCTGCGTTCTGGGAGCTCTCTGCCTTCCACTTCTCTCGCTGCTCATATACTGAAAAGAAAATGTCACTGCATTATTTTTAAACTATATGGTTGTTTTCTTAACCTTATTTCGTGCTACTGGTTTTTACAGCATTTCTGAATATGAGGTGGTAATTAGCTGAAAGACCCCATTTATCTCATCTTTTCTTAAGACGTTGAACACAAACTCGGAACTATTCTTTCATTGAAGTGAAACGCCTTTCAGTAATATTAATCATTATTAATTTTATGATCGATAAACTCAGACAGAGTGCCGTAGTCAAGAAATCAACTAATTTCGAAATAAGCAAGAACAGACAAGATTCCTCCTTAAAGTATTTAAAAAATATCGTCTAATTAAATGGGAAAATGAAATGCAATTTTAGAAATATCGTAATATCGCAGACTAAGCGATGCTAAGCAACAATTCGAGAATGCTAGGAGGAAACGTCAAGTTGAAAGTGAAACTTATTCGCAAAGTTCTACTTGTAGAAGTACTTTTGATTCTTATTCATGTACCTGTCTGAATCTTTAGCTGAGATTAAAAGCTCTCTTCAAGATGAAAAATATGATGTATCAAATTTTGTGAATCATAAATTCACTGCGCCCCCCCCCTAAAAAAAACTTGATTTGCTTGAAAATGTTTGGGCTTCAGCAGCAGAGTACGTGTTTCCAAGTTCTTCATTTGGCATTGAAAGTGTAAATAAAAAAAATTTACATACCTTTTTATTTAAATACCCTTTGCTGTCTTATTTTAAAATTAAAGACGGAATACATTGTAAATATTGCATAATATTCGTTAGGGAAAAAAAATGGTAATCGAACAAGGAGCTGTAGTACAATTAGAGGATGAGCCTTTTCGGAATAGGGAAAAAATTAATGAAATATTCCGTGACAGGCAATAGAAAAAATATCATGAGCATTGTTAACTTCTAAGACTTTAAAAATATCGTTCTCGGTCGCAAACAATCCATAGTTAACGCAATTGATATCGTCAGCGCTCGTGAAGCTAAAGAAAATCGAAAAAAGCTTATTCCTATAAAAGCACCCATCTTCAATGTTAGAAATGGATGTCTGTTAAGAGGCCATCGTGATTCTGAGCAAATAAATGTAAATGACAAGGGTGTTGAATCTCATTTACAGTAATGAAAAGCTTTTGTCGTCAACTCGGATTTTAAACAAGAGTATGGAATATTAAGAAATCATTTAGAATTTTGCATCAATAACGTGATATATATATCACCAAAAGTATAAAATGAAATCAGAAGTGTTTGCATTAAATTTAGTTTAGAAAAGATATCGTTTAGTTTAGAAAAGTTAATGCAAGTAAATGCTTTTCAATTATATATGATGAAACTACAGACATTTCTGTGTAAGAGCATGAATCTGTTTGTGTGAGATGTGCGAAAAACTTGAAAGAAAAACTATTTTAATGAAAAATTTTTTACAGTTTGTATCTGTAGTATCGACACGCTGGGAAGATTTGGCTAAAACTATTTTAGACGATTTGATATTAAAAGGCTTAAATTTAAAATATATGAATATTAATGCAGCCACAGCTGTGTCCAGGATACTCAAGGGCATACAAGAAAAAAAAAATGAGAGAGATTTCCTGCAGCACTCTATGTGCACTGTGCTTCTCATTCCCTCTATCTGGCAATTTTTAAAGCATGTCACATTAAAGATATTTTCATAACTGCATTGGAGAAAAATGTTACTGTTTTATGAACACTTAAAAAAATTATATTTTGCTATAAAATATATCAACCTTTATGCCGTTCTTTCATGAAGAGAATCTCTAATAAATTTTCTCCCATCGTTGGCTAGAGAGCCATAAGTCTGTTATATAGTTATGGTGGAACTTTTAAAACTTTGGTTCATGAACTAGAAATATAGAGAATTGACATAAGAAATCATGTTCTGGGACTTATATACTCTTCAGTTCGTTGAATGTTCTGTTTTTCTGACTGCATTATTTTCATTTGCAAAAGTTTCAAATACTTTGTCATTTAGTAGCATTTTGCAGCTGAAATGGATAGATATTACTGCAGCAATTCGACTGTGTGAGGATATTTTAAGTGGAACTAAAAGAAATGTGTGACAGTTCAGAAAGAGTTTTCAGTGCAATTTATTAAGAATCAGCCAAAGTTCTGAGGCAGATAAAAAGAAGAGTTTTAAAATTTTCTTTCGCGGTTGGCAAGAAAGTAAACTTGTTATTTTGATATGAAAACTGAATCAATTTTAGCATGTCAATTTTTAATCATTTCTTGGTTGGTATGATAGTATTGCATTGAAGAACGCTTTATTAAACATAAAGAAATGTTAAATTATTTTTAATCCAAAGGGATTTGAATCCCGAAGGACTATTACTTTCGTTTTGGCATTTTGCGACGTTTCACTTTTCAATTTACTGCTTATTTTATTAGTCCAAAGGGGCTTTGTCCCTGAAGGACTATTGTTTTCGTTTTGCGATTTTGCGTCGGAAACATTAAAAGTCTGTATCACTTTTCAAACTGTTGCCACAAAATATTGCAGGCCTGTATTATATTTAAAGAAATTAATAATGAAGAATGTGCATAAATGTATGTATGTTTCTCGCATTGTGATAAAACGACGGTACCTAAAGCCATCGAATTTTGAATGCCGTAATCCTGCTGCGAATATAGGCATCTGGAAGTCCAAATTTGAAATTTGGAATTTGTTTTATTAACGATTTCATATTTTGTAAAACTTTAACGAATTTTTGATTAACAAACTCAAGGATTTCAAAGCGGGCAATGGCAACGTTGTACAGAAAAAAACATTTTTATCTGCGGCGCGTGAGACTGTGTGTAGGAAATTCTAAAGATATGCTCAGTTTAAAATTATTTTTCGATATTGTTCTTTAACTGAGTTGTATGGTTTAAATGCGAAGAGCATGATACTCAATAAATAAAAATAACATACAAAATGTTTAAAAAACGCCTCTTTGGACATAATTTAAAATCTGAAACCTTTCAGATTTTTTTTTATTTATTTATTTATTACTATTATTATTATTTTGGAGGGGGGACGTAGCTTTCTCTTAAAATCGTCTGCGTTGCACGGAAAAATAAAAAGGAATTTTAATTACAATTCTAAATAAATAGCCAAGAAATTCGTAACAATATTCTCTAAAACTTTAACGAATTTTTATTAACAAACTCAAATATTCCAAAGCCAGCAATACCAACGTTCTACAGAAAAACATTTTTATCTCCAGCGCGTGAGAGCGTGTACCGAAATTTCTAAAGATATGCTCAATTTAAAATTATTTTGCGATATTGCTGTTGAACTGAATTTTATGGTTTAAGTGCGAAGAACATGGTATTTAATAAATAAAGGTAACACACAAAATGTTAAATAAACGCCCCTTTGGACGTAATTAAAATCTGAAACCTTTATGATTTTTTTTCTTTTCTTTTATATTTTAATTCCTCCAAAATTTAAATACCCTGCCTAATCTTGTGATTTGTGGGAGTGTAATATCGGTATTTTAAGTGCTGAATATCAACTTTGCCAAAGAATGCCTCAAGAGCAAAATAATTCATCTGCAATATAAGTTTTAGAGGCTTCCAGTAAAGAAATTTTCTTAATATTTATAAATTTTTGAAAATCTTAATAACATTACCAGCTACCACATGTAATGCGGTGGCATCATTTTCTAGTCAAAGTATCTAAAAATTTTTTACGAAATAGTTAGTGAATGTAAACCGCGTTTAAATGGATTTTGTTAGCTGTATGTAAAATATAGCTGTAAACGAAGTAATGGTAAGGGTTTTTTACACTTTCGCTGAGCTCGCAGTCTACCTAGTCTGCTGTTACACTCACTCCTACTAACCTATTTTTTTAGCCCTAAGGGGCGTTAGACCCAAAGAGCTATTAGTCTCAAAACGGCATTTTGCGTCGTTACACGTTCTCCGTAGAACTGTTGCCACCAAATATTATCGTTACGTAATATATTTAAAGAAACTAAATAATGAAGAATCTGCATGAATGTATGAATATTTCTTGCATTGTGAAAAAAGAACGGTATTTAGAGCCATCAGATTTTGAATAACGTAGTCCTTGAACCGAACATGAGGACTTGGAGGCCCGAATTTCGAATTCGTTTTATTATCTATTTCAAATGTTGTAAAACTTAAAACGAATTTTTGATTAACAAACTCATCGATTTCAAAGCGAGCAATGGCAACACTGTACGGAAAAAAAACATTTTTATCTCCAGTGCGCGAGACTGTGCATCGAAAATTCTAAAGATATGCTTTTTTCGCTGTTTTTAAATATTTTGTGATACTGCTGTTGAGTTGAATTTCATGTAATTATAAAGGTAATACACAAAACGTTAAAAAACGCCCTTTTCGGCGTAAAACTTTCGGACTTTGTAACTGTGTAGTGCCTTGCTGCAAGGCGGCCATTCAAAGCACACGGCGAGCCGAAAGACATCTCGAGTGGTTGGTGGTAAGGCCCACCAGCGGCCAAGCGGTAAAAGTCGCTGAACACTGGTACTTTGTACCGAGATTCGAGTCCTGTGAATGGGCTAGCTGCATGGGCGTGTTCGTGGTTTTTCCCATGTGTAACAGGGATACGAGCCAGTTTTCCTTAAAAGGTCCTCCACAGGGCATGCCTATCTTTCCGTGTAATATTTATTGGTGGAGTACGTAATAAAACTGAAAAAAGTATTTATTGTTAGGGAAAAGGGGGTTGAAGACATTCGCACCCCCCCAGGGTGTTTTCCATCAAAATGGGGACATAGCTTAACAAGAAATGGAATGCTCAGCGGTACCTAATGTACTTCTGGGAATGCACAGGTGCTGGTCTTGCTTCAGCCTGTACTTGCACTATACTGATTGTTTAAGGCGTACAAATTACTGGAGCTGGACCTAATTGTACAATATGGAATTGTGAAGGAAGGTTTTTTGATTATATATATATAAAGTTGTGAGAATTTGTGATGTTATTTTAATTTGCCTTTTATCCAGTTATAGTATAGTAACGCGTAAGAAATACGTAAAAATTGTTCCAATAAAGCAAATACATAACAGCTGCCGGCCCACCAGCGGCCGAGCGGTAAAGACGCTGAACACTGGTAGTTCGGTCCCGAGGTTCGAATCCCGCGAACGGGCTGGCCGCATGGGCGTTTTCGTGGTTTTCCCCATGTGTAACGTGTATACGAGCCGGTTACCCTTAGAAAGTCCTCCACGAAAGCATCCCTCCCTTTAGGCAGATAGCCCTCGTGTGCTTTGCCATAATTAATTGAGTAACATAACAGCTGCCAGTTTTAATACTATTGACAATCGCGCATGCGTTTTCTATGAGAAGTCCCATAATTAATTTTCTTATGATAAAAACATTAAAGAAAAAGTATATAAATTACGAAACGAAAAGGGGTCTTTTATTTGTTTTCGAAAATTTCACATTTGAAAATCCAGTAAGAATAAAACTATTTAAAATATTTTAAATGTATATTTTTCAAATGAAGCGCGCAAATTTTAATCTAAATTTTTTTATTTAAATTTACAAATGAATATGCAGTTGGCCTAAGAAAGAAGTCATTAGCAGATCAAATAAATGCATTAATCAGGCTCTATAAAAATGTTAGTTAACATCACTAATAAATGATATTATTAAGAACAAAACAACATAAAATGAATGTAAATAGTGTGCAAATGATAAACCTAAGGAGGGGGATGCATTCGTGGATGATTTTCTAAGGGAAACTGGCACCCTTTTCATGTTACACATGCACTAGCCCGTTAGCCTGGGACGACTCCTCGAGCATTCATCAGTCTTAACCTCTCGGCCACTTACCTGTGAGGCTTATTCGATGATAGATCAATCCACTCCTCTTAAAGCTCGTTAGCATTATACATGCAGCCCATAGTTCGATCATTCTGCTGAGTATTTTATTCCGCGTTTCATTTGCACAAACTGACCATTTAAATTACAACTCCAGACTAAATTTTAGCACTCGGTTGTTTCGGTAAATTTATTTACTTTCAGATTAAGTAGTGCTTCTTTTCTGAGACACTTAATTAGTTATTACTTTATAGCATATGAAAGTTAATCATTTTTTAATTATATTTGTTTTGTTTAGCCATACAGTTATTTCTGTTTTATAAGCATTGGGCGTTTTGCAATTGTTAATGTTATCACTCAGATACCTTACCCAAGTTAAAAGGCACGTAATTACTACCTTATCGATGTTGGAGATACTGTATGCACATGCGCGATGTATTTCCACGCTATTAGTTCCTCTTTCTCCCTGTTTTAATTCCTCGATTTCAAGTTCTTGGAACTTTTTTTTTTTCCGCCGGGAATTCTAAGTTCAGGAACGGTTCCTTTCCTTCTCTGCTTCGCTGATGCAGTGGGTGTGCAAGGTATCGATAAAACTACCTTCCTGTGGCTTATCAGGGAAGTGCGAAATACAGGCACCGGAAGAAAGCAACCTCCGCTACCCTCGCCACCATCCGGTTCACATGACCACATGCATCTATACATACATCCATGCATATGGCAGCCGTACCCACAGCAACGACTTGGTGCACGTAGTGAGTAGTGTATCTGCAAGCGGAGCACATGGAGTTCCTTTTCTCATCGCTGGCTTTTCGCGGGAAAAAGGCAGGTTTTTCTTCTTCTGGGTCATCCTTGTTATTCCTGGGCCCATTTGAGCGTATAAAAAGGGTCACCTGTCTTGAAATTGGCCGAAGGGCCCGTAACTTATCATACCTGGCTAGATATGTGTTGTTATTTTAGCTTGGCTGGCATGGCAGCCAGGTCGGCCCAAACGACTGCCCTGCATCGATCTTGTTTTGGTTTCGCCGTAACGATGTTAAATCGTTCAAACGGTAATTTTTTTTCTCTCGAGTTTTTGCTTGGAAGATCAAGGAAGTCGAAGCATTGTTTGTGGTGTTATTTTAGTTTTTTTCCTTGCGATTGGATTTCAGGAATAAATTTTTCCTCGAATTCGTGGCATCTCCGTTGTGCGGGTGGCCTATGTCTTGTTGACAGGTGAGTGTAGATTAATAACCATTATCATTTTATTTTATAACTCATTTATCGATAATTATTCAGATTATTTTTTATTAAATTTAGAAAAGCACTTCTTTCTTAAGAGTTTTGACCGTTTTATTCATCTCTTTGCTGATTAGAGCAACATTATCGATTTCGCTTACCGGTAATATTGCGAAAATGTTCTATTCGTTTTCTCGTATAATCAGTACCTAAAATAGCTGTTAAAATACTGATTGAAAAGGAGCAGTAAAGTTTGTAAACATTTTAGTATTTTTCTCCGAGCTAAAATTCGTTAAGTATGGTATGTTAAATGATACTGTAGAGTGTTTACTGTAGAAATGTTGGCACTAAGAAAAACCGTTATTTAAATGTTAAATCAATTGAAAATGTTAAATAAAAAACCTTAAAAGTTGCGTAACTCATGTAATAGTATTTTTCATGTTTAAACTGTAACATATATTTTAAGCAAATTTTAATGAGATTACTGAAGTTATTATTTTCATTCTGTTGTTTTGTTTCATTAGTATTCGTAATGTATTTGAAGAAATATGGGTATAAGAAAGAAATTATATTGCTAATCAGAAAGAATACTAATATAATTTCTAAATAGTACTACTGTAATTTAATAGAAAATAATTAATTTTTATATATTAAAAAAGTATTACATTGAATTAACATGTGTAGTAAATGTTTTGTAATATTGAATATTTTTTTAAGTTGCATAGATTGATATTCAGTTTTAAAACTTAATATCCATTTTTTTCCTCGTATATCGAAAACTTGATCATAACAATAGACTCTCATGGAAATGTTGCAGTAATAATCAATTCAACTTAATCTAATCCCTTGAATGACCATAACATTTTGATAAGAAATGAGTATTATTTATTTTGAATATTTTTCTCAAAAATCAGTTTTTTTTTTTTTTTTGCTTTATGTGCACTAGTAATTTCTGTTTTACGAAATACGTAGATATTACTAAAATGGGCTGTAGAAAATACTGTTGGCTTTTATTTCATAGTTTATGCAAATCATCAATAAGTCTTTTAAAGTAGTAAGTAATTTTCATTTCATTATGGGATCATTTAGTTTTTGATTGCTAAAATTGCAGATTTGTGATTTTAGCAGTTTAAAGAATTGTTGCGAGTATAACTTGTATAGAAGTATAACATTCAGTAGTTTTAAGAAAAATGAAGTTGTGACATCTATATAATTATTCTTTGATATGCATCTTTTGTTATTATTTCTTACAAGAGATGCAAAACTCTTAAAAGCGTGTGTCTGGGGAAAGACTGGAAAATAGCTGTTCTAGAATAGTACTGTTGATATATTAAAATAGCTAATTAATATTGTTTCTATTCTAACATTACTGTGTATGGAAACTATTTTAATCCAGTGTGTTTTCTTTGGTAAAAAAATAACCAATTTTATGCAATGTTTTTCCTTTTGGTGATGAATGAGTGTTGTATAAAAAAGATTTTTAAAGTTTTGTGTGTTTTTAGCATTCATGTTTAACTACATGAGGGTAATTATGAAAAAAAGGGGGGGAGTATGATATGTAAGAAAAAAATTTAAAAGAGTATGTCCTTATTCTTTAGAGATAGGAAGTGTAGCCTCTCTTATCTAAGAGAACAGGACGTAGTTCACTTTTGAACAGTTTGGGTAATGACCTCTTACATAACCTAATAATGAGAATATCTTATTAGTTATTTTAAAAGGGAGAAGGATTTCTTATTAATTATTTATCTTAGTTATTTTAAAAGGGAGAACTTGTTGAATATCTGATTAAGGAAAACTAGCATGCTGCAAATTTTGTACAAGATGTATATTTAAAATAGCTGTATGCAGTTTTTCTCCCACCTTGCTGCATGCCTTTGTAGTGTAACTGGAAAGCACTTCTGGCAAGCAGTAGTAAAGTCTATTGTTGGAATCTCTTTGAGGGCATTGCATATTTTTCATGCCTCTTGCTCCAGAATAAAAGGCCTAATTATTTGTACAGTGGGACTCAAACTACAGAGTGGTGAACAATAATTCATTCATTCTATGTTTTTACTAACAAGTGTTGTTGAAGGGCTGATAGGTCAGCCTGGAGACAGTTACAAGTGCACAATATTAAATTAATGAAAATGAATGTTTCTGTTATGGCAATTATTCTTATTCTAAAAGAAATATTATGTTTCTGTTCAAGCAAATTTCTGCTGGTACTGTTTTCATTCTATCCTTGATGTTTGTTGAACATACACTGTGCATTGTTTTTATGTTGTACTATTTCAAACAAATAATATTTTAAATAAAAATAATTGTAATAAACAATATTAGTTTATACTGTAATAATTTTTAGTAGATGTTTTAAATTTCACTCAGTTGTATTCTTTTTCTTTCTTTAAGTGACTGAATTTTTATGTTAATTTTTTTATATTTCTAGGCTTGGTGAAAATAGCATCAGGTTTAAATTTAGATATCTTGGCTCCAAGAAAAAAGATAACTGTGCTTCTCATTGGTAACCATTCAGCTGGGAAAAGTTCATTTATAAACTGGTAAGTTCTTAATGAGTAGATGTAAATTTTTTTCACTAAAAATGAGATGCTTGATAGATTTTTCTTATATAAATCTTTTAAATTTAAGAAAATAAGTAAAGAGATTAATCAGATCAATTTGATTGATCAAGGAACTAATGATTTACAGTAATTAATATTTTACCTATGTCCAAGAACTTAATTTATTCATAAATATGCCACTCTAGTTTAAATTGTCTGATAAGAATGATTATTATCAGTTTATTATCTGTGTCGCAGAACTTAATATATTCGTAAATATGCTACTCTAGTTTAAAATTGTTTTAGAAATCACTTCTTTCTGGTATATTCATCATTTGCTATGAATAACAAAAATGAAAAAACACAGTAACTGCTCTATATAGATGTTGGTGGGGAGGGAAATTGTAACCTTCATCTTGTATACAACCAGTATATACAAATGAAAAACTACCTAAATTTACTAACACAAGTAACTAATTATATGTCATATAGCATATGATGAAAATCCTTTTTCTTTTATATTGGATTTTATTATTATTATGAACATATATAAAAGTAAGTAATGAAAATAAAAGCGTATCTGCTCTAATATGCTGCTCTAATATAGTGCTCTAATATCCCAAAGTTAGTGAGACCAATAAAAAGCGTGTAAGTTGAGGTAAAACTTTGCTTTTGGTCCTATTTTCAGTATTAAGGACAGAAAAAATGTATCTTCAGAATGATAGTGTATAACAAAGAATATAATTTTCATGCATATCAGTTCAAAATAGTTTTACTCTATAAGAATAGCATATAACTCAACAGCTCATTATACAAGATCTGTCCCGAAAGTAAAGCACCCCCTGGGAAAACTCAGATAACCGCCACTTGGCGCAATTTTTTCTGCCATCTTGAATCGCGAAAAATCGCCATACCCTCGGGAGGAATTTTTTGATGCCAAAAGGGAACTTGCATCAGAAAGCACTTTCCAAAAATTCCCTCTTCGGGCCAATATTGGAAAAAAAGCTCTGCTGTACGAAAATCGCATAAGGCAAAGTGTAGCGTTTGCGTTGAAGGTAAACCATACACCTAGGACAAATTGTAAACGATTAGTTATTGTTCTGATTAAGTAAATCTATGTACATTTTTCCATCTTTGTATTTTAGATTGTGATATATATATATATATATCCAACATTATTAATTTTTATAGTTCTCTGTTTTAATTTGAACAATTATCCGTAATAATGGTTATATATGTTTGAAAACATGTTCTTTATATAAATGCAGAAATGATCATGAAAATGCAATATATATATCACACAGTTAAAGATGAAAGTTTTAAAAAATAAAATATGTGTGTATTTCCACAATATTACATCCTCGAAATATATTCCAAGCTATTCAGTCATCCAGTCCCGTTTATATTGGACATTCTAGATTCTTTTATGCAATAATTTCGCTTAAATATGGTTAAGAGGGTTTTTTTTATTCCTTTTTTCTTGTGTAAGTGCAAAAATAATATTTATGTAGATAAACAAAGAAATGTAATCCTGATTTGCATAACTGCAGGAAACCTGATTTGTAACAAGCGCTTCTATGGCTTTTCGCGACGTTATGCAATTGTTTATATTTCAAAAAAAAAGACCAATAAAATAGAATAGGATAGGGTTAATTGAATTTATCTGTATTTATTCCATGAAAAGTTAAACCATAAAATATTATTTTTGTGCAATTTGAATGTTGTCTATAACAGTGGTTTCAAACTGACGGCTCCCGAAGCAATTTTATGCGGTCGGCGAATGTATTTCAGTTATGCATTTGTTGCAAGTACAGTGATGCAAGGATTTCTATGTTTCACTTATCTGAAGTTTGATTTACATTGCATTCATTACTATTAAACATGAAGATAAGTAACACATCAGAAAAATCTATAAATATAAATCTTGAAGATTTGAAAATACAAATTTAATTAACTTTTATTCGTTTTTTGTGAAAAAAATAGATTTTACTTTTATTCTGATTAGAAGTGTAATTAATTTATTCAAGTCTATAATTAAAAGTTTAAAATTAATTATAAGTAAATACACATGGGATAATGTGAGCCGTAAGTACAGAAAAGGAGCACATTTTGTCATTTTCTTGTATAAAAATAAAATTATCTTATTCTAATTACAGGTGTAATTAATTTATTTAGAAAATAATTAAACAGCAAATTCAAAACGTCTATTGACAAAGTCATAGGATCATCAGCACAACAAAGATTTATTTGCTAAGTCACTATACCCAACGCTAAGTGTTTACATATAAAAAGAATCTCACCAAGTGCCGGTTATCTGAGAATCCCCCACCCCTTTTTTTTTAAGAAATTTATTGAACCGATTCATACAATTACTCAATATTTTTCGAAATACATCCCTCCTGCTTTAACACACGTGTTCCAATGCGATTTCCATGCTTTATATGCGTCCTTGAAGTCCATCACAGGGATGACCTTTAGTAACCTCGTCATAGCCACTTTGATGTTCTCCAGTCTCCAAATGCTTTCTTTTGAAGGATTTTTTAATCTTTGGGAACAAAAAGAAGTCGGACAGGGACAAATGAGGACTGAAGCAATGCAAAAGTCTCCTACGGCGTTTTTTTCAGTTTAGAAACAAAACTGTGTGTGTTGCTGCTCAAGAGTTTTTTCCACCTTGATTTTGACCAAGTATTCGCGCAAGGGTTTGCAGAAGCAAGTACTGTGACTCTCCAGAAACTTGGAGCTGACTGGCGCTGGTCGTGCTATGTTCCCAAAACTCCACTCACCCTTTCATACAAGCAGCAATGCTTGCGATGGATAGCTGTGACAGAAGAAATGCGGCACATTACTTTCGGGACAGACCTTGTATATCACAGGAAAAATCAGATTCTGAAATCTCTTTTTATAAAGCATGAAAGTTATGTTGCTATTTCTTACAGCAAGTTCTGTGTAATATAACTACAGCACAAATTCTGAAATTCATAACAGATCAATGATTGAAATCTTACATAATGACATGTAGAAATAATAAAAAAAATATAAAACAGTTACTTATGATATGATGAAGCATTTTTAAAACCTGAAGAAAATCTAAATTTAAAAAAAATACACATTGTCAATATTTAATTTGTTTTATTAAGCATTTTATTCAACGTTAAGTTGCTTAAAGAATTTCATTTTTATGCTTCTCTCTGATTGTATAAAGAAACATAGTTCTATCATTTCGTAATTGCTGTGTTGAAAATTCTCGTTCAGTTGTCAGTTGAATTCTTTTCATTCTTAACAACCTATTCGTAACTTTAAGTACTATACATGGCAGTATGTTTTGCCTTTAAAACTGTGCCCTAGATTTTGTCATCTGTTGCTTGATTGAAGATCAGGGCATTACTTTCAGAAAATTTTAGGATTATTTTTATTTATCTATGTATTTATTTTCTTTTAAAACCATACCACTTGCCCCCCCCCTTTTTTTTTTGTTTGTTCTACGTATTTCTCCAGCACCAGGCATCAGCCAGTTTGGTTTGGCTTTTTTGTTATACAGTCACATTTCTCATCTAACCGTCTTGTTCATCTACTCTCCCTTCCCTGAATTTTTCACAATATGGGATATGCCAACAGATGAACAAGGGGCTGTTCTATTCTTCAAGAAAGAACTATTTCGTATAAATGAGAGTTTTGTTTATATAACCTCCTCATGAAATTGAAATGTGGCTTGAAGCCGAAATTGCGATATTTTCTGGATTTAAAAACCACACTACAGATTTCTCCATTTTAGTAATTGATTGATGATTGGAATACTGTCATCTCAATGGGATATTTCAATTATATCATCTTCATCTAGCATTTCTTCACATATTCAATTGATCAGAAAATTGTCTTTTTTACTTGTGATATCCAGAAACCTTCGAATTCACATCACCATCATTATCACAAAATATGGTACCTGCCTAGAAATATGCCAAGCATTTTAGAAATATCTTCACACACATCCTTCCATAAACCTGCAATGCTCCACACAAGAGATTTTATATTGAAAGAATTGTTGGTTAATCTTACTGTTGCATCGATTTTATGTAAGGCTTTTTTATATCTGCATTTTATTGCAAAATTACAATAATTATTGACTGAATGATGAAACTGTAATTTAAAACAAAGAATAAAATATAGGTGTTATTGACCACTAAACTTTAATTTTGGTAGGACCTTCACCACACTACTCAAAAGCCCAAAATGAAAATGAAGTTTGCTAGCCACTAGCAAACTTCACTAGAAAACAGTATGCAGGTGGTTCAGTATTGTTGTGGATAATGATGTTTCTCGGCTGCCAATTTTGGTGACTAATGCGAAAGTACTGATAAATTTCATGCCTATGTCCTTGCTAAACTTTTGATGGTAAAGTCTAAACTGTCAGTGATTAATTTTATTAGCTTGTGAATGACAGTATACAATTTTGATGTGTTCAAATAATATATTTGCACTACGAATTCACATAGTATAATGCTATTATAGTAAACACTGAATTGGCTTTTCAACCAAAGAAGTAGTTTTGTAACAAGCAGATTTCAAATTGCCTTTTATTCCGAGACCCAAAATGTTACTTATATATTACTGGTAAAGGTGCTTATTTAATCAGAAGCAAGATAAAGAATGACTTAGATCTGGCAAAACAATTGACAAAGAATTCTTTTTAATGTGAGACATTTTGCCAGTTCAAGGCAGTAACCTCAAAATTCCGAGAATTGTTTCATCTAACTTAGTATTCTGACTACTTGAGCGTTATTGAATCTAATGTCAGCTTAACTTTGTGTACTCTTCCTTAGCTCTGTATGCTTTGTATCAGTGACAAGTAAATGGCATTCTTCTAAAGTATTTTGAAAACAAAACTTACATTGTTTTGAAGTTCAAAAGTAATTTTAATTGAAAAATAGTTGTTTAATCATATAATTTAATGTATACTTAAAGCAAAAGAAAATTATTTTTTTTATGTAACATATATATTATTTGTTATTATTATACACGTATGTATTTCAGTTGCTCTCTGTATTGCAAGAAACTAATAGATACATTATTATATTCAAAATTTATCTAAATCTAGCATAAGCAAGTTTTTTTTGGGGGGGAGGGAATTAATTAGATTGAAATCTTTATTTTTATTACAAAACAGTTTATAATAAGAACACTTAAACTACTATTTTGCAGTAAGGTCTTGTGTTGTCATGATTCATAATCAAAGTAATAGTTTTAACATTGTAGTAACTTTTTAAGAAAGATGAGAAAAAAACTAATGCTTTGTTGAACCATATTTACAGTACTCCTCTGTTGGAAATGTAAAATATTTTTATTTCATTCTTGTGAACACTTGTAATCTTCATGTTCTGCATTTTATTAATTTTTAGGTACATAGAAGAACATATTTTGAAAACTGGTGTGGCAATTGAAACTCAGGGATTTACTTTTGTCACTAGTGGAAAAAAAAGGGAAACTTTAACTGTAAGCATATTTAATTGTTGTTTAATTTTTAGCACATTCTGTTATCTTTTCTCCATATATATACATACAGGGTTATTCAAAAAGAAAGAGCAAATTGCAAACATGCATTTCTTCCAAACTACAAAAAATAGAAACATGATTCTAACGTTAATGGATAGAGAAAAGTGTACAATTTATTATTAGTACAGGTAAAAGTTCCAATCATGGCCGCATTGGCTCTGATGTTTGTTCTGGTATTATTTGTCGGTTGGAGCCCAAAGAAAGCCATATTGCGAGCAAGCAAAGAACTTAAAATTCCTCAACCAATGGTATGGCGAGTTCTAAAACATCGTCTGCACATGAAGCCATACAAACTGCAGTTTGTATGACGAACACAACAAAAGGTACGAAGGTTTGTTTATTTGACGACCACAACAAAAGGTACGAATTTTGCAGTAGCGTGTTAGATGATATGGAAGAAGACAATTTTGCTGAACGATTAATTTTTTTCGGTGAATCCAGTTTTCATCTTTCACACACGGTGCTTATATTGAATGCATACCATAATTGTAAACTTTTCTCTATCCATTAACGTTAGAATCATGTTTCTATCTTTTGTAGTTTGGAAGAAATAATGTTTGAAATCTGCTCTTTGTTTTTGAATAACCCTGTATTTATGTGGAGTCAAATATTTATTTGATTTTGTTCTTCCAGTATTATTTTAAACTTTTGAGTAAAATTTTTACAAATAGATATGTGAAAAATCTCAGTACATTACTGTATATATTAAGTATAAGCTTGCTTTGAACTATTTTTGTAAGTCATTGTTTGGTGAATACTCTATCACCGATTAGTATACTTTGAAAATTAAAAATTAATGCTATTAATGTTTGGTGTTCAGTAAATGAAAATGTTCACTAAAACTCATTGTGAAGTTATGTGATGCAGAATAATTGCACCATTGGATTTTGAAGGGCGTGGGTTTGGGGGGGTTGGTTCCCAATTGTTGGTATGTGTCTGAATGACATCGTAATATTAATGAAGTTAGAATTACTGAATGCTGTTGTATTAAAGTAATATAAAGCAAAATAAGAAATTTTAGAATTAGAAAATGCATTGGTCTCATTAATGTGACACTCGGATAAATTTTTCATTAATTTTTCTCCATTATCTCCAGAGCATGTAGACATTCATTACCATTGTTGTTTTAAGAATTTTTTGGGAAAGGCAAAGTGCTCTTTC
>KK118922.1:218094-245091 GCA_000611955.2 Stegodyphus mimosarum
CCTTTTTAATTCTTTATGTATGCTTTAGTTTTAAGATTATCTGTTTTTCAGAAGCAGCATAATATATCTACCCCTTTAAACTTCTATAAGGATATAGGGAGGAAATGCTGAAGTAAACCTAATATTATACTAAACTAGTCAGTATGAGTACTGCATAGAGTACTCATACTGACTAGTTTGGAGTAGATGACTGGAGAGCAGATAATATTACTGTGCTGATCATGTATGAATTTGTAATATGGTCACAACTTTACACTGACATTATCATTTGAAAGCTAATATACAAATCATATTTTTGGATATTTAAAAAACTTAAAAACTGTTATGAGAAAAGATCATTTTTACAGAGAAAGATGACGGTTCATATTGATTAAAAACTGCCATTGTAAAGTGCCATCCCCCCAAAAAAAACATTCTGTAGACAGCATTAAGTGAAATAAAGGAAATTCCATCATATATATGTGATGATACTATTTAGTTCCTTGCAGTAAATTGATGAGAGATGAGTGCTTGACTAGGGCAGACATTATTTTGCATTTGCGAGTGGATTGAGCATTAGACAACCACTGAAAATATCGATTACATAGCAGAAGATGGCGAGACTTTTGAAGATTCACAAAGTCACTTGATATTCCAATTATGTCTTTATTACTTGTTGCACTTCACAATGGAGCCAATCTGCACCACACAATTTTGATGATGGCCCAGTACATTTTTAACGAAAGCAACCATGTAAGAGACGTCCTTTAGCTAGCAAGCATAGGCAGAGAAAGAAGGAGGGTAGTTAGGTTGCAGCGGTATTTATAGTAGTAAACTTTTTCATTTATCTCATTGGCTAAAACCCCTAGGCATTGCAGAAGTTTTAAGATGACATAATGTGGAATTAGGTTTCAGATATGACACAGTTTAGAGAAAGTTATTACTAAACCGAAAGTACCCAAATTCAAAATGAGCAGTTAAGAGGCTTTTTAAGTTATAATTTTGATTTGCATATTTTTATATGTGTGTGTGAGATAAAAAAGTATGTAAATCAGCTTTATAATTTAATTTAGTTATAGCCTTTTAATTCTTTTTTAATTTGGTTACTTCCCTTTTTATTTAAAAAAAATTAATAACATTTCTGGACTGTGTCATTTCTAGATAAGTCTATGTCGCATGTGTTTCGTAATGCCAATGACGTAGCTGGTTGAGAACTTGAACTGAAAGTTTTGAGAATTTAAATCTTTCTACCTGAACCAAAACCTTCATTTTGGTGTTCTGCGTATAGGATAAATGCACACTTTGCTTTTATCTATGTTGCTGCTTGGATGCCATTTCGCTTTGCTGTCTTCCTATCACAATAGCATTCAAAAATGAAAATGGAATTTAATCTCCCTCAATTGCCAAATTTAGTATTCATTATTAATTAACATTCTATGCAATCAAAATTTTTTCTCTTCAATATGCTGTCTAAGTGCTTCGTCATCAGAATTTCTTCGTTTCTACATCTCAATATTCCTACATCAGTACTTCTCTAAATTTGTTACATATATATTCATATATATACATGTATAGTAGTGTGAACATCATTCAAAAATATTTTTGAATATTTTTGAATGATGTTATGAATCACATCATTCAAAAATAGTGAATGCTGTGATAATATATTCATATTATTATATATGTATATATATGAATATCTTTGTTTTGTTGGAAGTGCTTCCTAAGTAATAATTCTTTTGTGATGCTGTCATTTATAAAATTATCCATTTATGTATGAATGTGCCAATTATAATTTACAATCAGTTCCTGAATAGATGGATGTTTTAATTGCTAAAATGTATGTCCTTTTAATACATGTTTTTGTTTGTATGGGTAAAAGTGATGGCTTTTGACTGTCCACATTAAGAGACTACTTTCTCTTCAGAAAAATTGCTTTATGGTAATATTTACGTAGTATAGGAAGATTCAGGGGGGGGGAATCTGTTAATGAACAATGCTACTGTAGCTCTGCAGTTATGGTTATGCAGGTATGCTGTGAACCCCTATATCAGTTGCAGATTCAGATTATGTTTCCATTTAGAGAAAATGGGATTGTGGTGCTACATCTTTCCATCTGTTTTAAAATATGCGAGACAGTCAAGCTGCTTTTGTGATGTGCACAAATTAATGCCACAGAGCTATATCTGTACAACCAATGGTGAACTTTTTGGTGCCCAAACCACTTCTTTGCCTTCCCTTGTGATATGGGGGTATATTATCTTTTTCTTGAATCCCAAAACATCCATCATTAACTTTGTGAAATGCATGGAGAAAATGGATGAATAATGCAGTATTAAGGAGAACCTCAACCAGAAATTTTGCTAGCAACAAAGTGGTCATCCCCATACAACCAAGACTTAGCGAGGTGTTTTTCTTTTTTTTTTCCCCTGCATCATAAGATTTTCCTTAAATAATGGGATTTTCTCAACAATGATACTGTCAAAGAAATGTTTTTGCTTGGGTTTCATCACAGCTGTGTTTTTGCTTGGGCTTCATTTTTCAATTCAAGGATTAAAAAGGGGGGGAGAGAAGAAGAAGAAATTGAACTGTTATGACAGTTGTCTTTATAATAATAGAAAGTATGTACAAGAGTTTGAAGCAGATACAGTGTAATAAAAGTATTTACAAAATAACTCCTCCCTTTTTTTTTTTTTTTTACTGCTTATTAAAGCACAGTATCCATGAAAATCAAAATTACTGAACACTGTATGAAAGTTGCATGGAGCAAGACCACTTTCATCAGTAGCCTGCTCACTTTCTTAAAATTTTCCAGAAGCATAACACTCATTTGCTGCTTTCTTCGAGAAGAAATTAATTTTCATGTAAACTCTTGTTCTTTGTGGTCACGCATTACAAAAATAGCAGCATGCTGTGGTTTTGGGTATGTTTTAAGTTTTCTGTATCACAAACTGTGTAGTTTTAGGTATTAGCAAATCAAAAAAAGTTACTTGTTCTGATTTTTATCTTGTATCAAAAGTGTTTATGAGCATGTTAATTTGTTATAAGATTTTCAGCTATGACAGATAAGCATACTTGTAATGATTTATTACATTACTTTTATTTCTAATATTTGCTATTTTGATTTACTGGCTTAGAACCTTTTTCAGTAAGATTAACTTTGAATGCCACCATGAGTTACAGTTAAAAAAAAGTGAAGTAAAGTATGCTGAAAATTGATAACTGAAAAATTTTCTTTCACTGAATTTGTAAAAATCTTAAAAGGAAGACTCTTATCAAACTTTACAAAGCAGATGTCTGGAAACTATTCATAACTGTGCTGAACATCTTTTGAGGTACATTAACACAAAACTAGATAAAGGGTATCACTTATACAATATAATATCTATCATACGATTGATTTGCAGTTATTTGATAAATGCCTTAATTTGTTTTTCACTAAAAATACAAATTCAGAATATTGTGTGTGTGTTGGCAACAATGCAAAAACAAAATATTCACATTTCAGTTCATTTTAGAAGCATTTTTTCCAAAGTTGTACAGATGTGTAATATTATAGCCTTTTGCTAAATATCATTTATCTGTAGGACTTTCTTTACATTTTTATAATTTATTATAAGAATAAGTAAATGCAATTTCGATGTATGTGTTAAACTGCATTTTGAATATCTATTTTTAGGGCAATGCAACTCTCCACCTATATCCTCACTTCAAACCTCTATGTGAAATCAAAGGTATGCTTATGTCTTGTAAATTAATACACTTATATTAAAATTATGGAAACATGCAAATTAAAATTCATTTTTCAATTGCATTCATGATTTAAATTTCTTTTTGAATTATCTGTGCCTCCCACCCCCAGTACATATTAAGATGCTGTTTTCTGTTAGTGAAATATCATAATAGCCCATAGTTAAAAAATGTAAAATTACATTTTTTTAAAACTGAATATAATTTTTGGATTTTATTTATCTTACAAAACTCAGAAATACAATATATGTAATAATAAACACAGACTGATCAAATTCAGATTACTGCCTTTTCACTTTCCCTGTAAACTGGTTCAGTCTATATCCCTGCAATACTGTCTCACTCTTTCTTTGTTGTATAAAAAACGATACTTATTTTCAGATTAGTATTCTGAAGACCGTATGTTAAAAAGTTTAATAAAAGTAAAGCTTGTTAGAACATGTTAGGTAATGAAATGTCAGTAATGTTATGTTCTCAAAGAGAAATTTTAATGAGGCTTTTTTTTTTAGAAGTTAGTTTTATGTTAGTGGCTAATCTTGAAATTTTGATTTAATTTTAGTAAAAAAAACTTTCAAATTTTATTAGAAACATAAAACAGATTTAATAATGTGTGTAACTTCAATGCTAATGTTTTGATCATTAATTATTTCTTTTAATGTGCTGAATTGTATGTGTCATCATTAAAACAAATATGTGTTTGGGTTTATATAAAGATAATTTTCATTTAAAAAGATTGGCTTATCATGTCATGTATTATTTTGTATTAAATTTACCTCAGCTAGAAAACATGATACATTGAACTAGATACCTTTGATAATTGAGTATGAATAATCCTAAAATGGCCTTGTCAAATTGTGCTATGTTCAGGTATTGCAAAAAATTATCTTCAAATGAATGACATACAGTGCATTGTTTAAAATAAAGGTAAAATTACATAGATTTTCAGTTTTTCTATGGAAAATGTTTATTTTTTTCCTTTCTGCAGAATATGTTAATATATTCAAATAACATGTCAAACATACTGTAAAATTTTACATCACTAAATTCAAGCTCAGTTTATTCACCTAAGTAAGGATAGCAACTTCTTTACATGACTCATTGCTCTATCATGGGCATTCTTCCTATTTATTTTCGCTTTTCAATTTATGATGTGCTGTTGGCTTCTTTTGAATCACTGTATTAAGAATTTTTTTATGTCATAAAATCTTAGATCGGGAATCATTCTTATTATTCTCTACCCTTGTGTGATTTTTCTTACATTTTGCAATTTCTCGAAACTGCAAAATAATTTCAGCATTTACTTATTACAGCAGTGCCTGATTACTGCCAAAGCTCACGAGGTTTCAAATTTCAGATGTCCTCAAAACAATCCTATTATTTCTCATATAATCTCCCCCCCCCGGCACACACACACTAATGAAAACAAGGAAAAGGAACTTTCGGAGAAGGCCCTAACAAGGTGAGGTGTTATTTCCCCAGTGGCAGAATTTTACAATATCAGACATTTAGGTTTTCTACTGTGAGTTATGAAGCTTTTAAATTCATTTCAGGCTTTAGCGGTATTTGCTTCTTCTATTCTTTTTTTTTTTTTTTTTTTTTTCTAAAAGTTGATTTTTTACCTTCAGTCTGAGTAATGCATTATAGAGAGGCAATAACTTACATTTACCAATTTGGAGTTAGTTGCATTGCTGCAAGTATGAAAACCTTTTAGTTTTTTATATTTCAAGGTTGCAACTAGGAACATGGAATTCTAGAATTTAATGTGAAATATGTGGCATATCAACTTGTACAAGTTCTGTTTACTTCCCTGTTACTTTTGGATATATATGGGATGATATATCTGTACACAAATCCAGCTATTATTAATGAAGTGAACATTTTTCACCTGCGAGGCATTTGCAAATGAGCTCTTGTTATTTTTAACAGCAGCTTTATGTTAAATAGCTTAGCGATCAGACTGTTTGCTGTACCATACTTCATGAACAATTTTCAAGGGATTTAATAATGACAGTAAAATTTTCAGTTTAAAAATTTTAGCTTCAACTTTATTCAGTAATTCTGATGATTTAATTGAAACATCAGAATTTACTGAGATTGTGTACAAGCTCAGAACCAGTCAATGTGAAGTCTGCGTAGTCTTTTTTATCACAAAATATTTCAGATAAGTACATTTTGCATTAATTTTAACTAAGCATCCATTTTAACTGGGCCTGTAAGCATGGTGTTTAAAAAAAGAAAGAAATGGGCATTCAAATATTATTTGTACGACTCATTTGACTTGAAGCAGCTTTAGTGTTAAGTAGTTATCATTGACTAATTCTGTGTTATTACTGTAGTAAGTTGCAGATCTGCTTATCTTCAAAAATTCTAATGTAGACTTTGTCAGTAATGAATTTCACTTTTCAATATGTGTGAAGAATTTTGGAATGAATTCTTCACCCATTAATTTTTATGGTTTCCATTTTTATGGTTTTAAAATTTTATCATGTTTTTAAAATTATGCACTGTCTTTTTACTCCCTTATACAAAGTAAAGGAAGTATTGTAATCATGAAAATTTTTGCGTATCATATTTCAACGAAAATATCCATTTTGACTGCTATTGAATGCAATTTAACAATGTTTTTGCGTGACATCTGTACGTAAGGACAGAATAAAGGACTTTTTTTCCTGTGATGCAAAAAGGCAGAAGAGATTTTTTCATGACGTCTGTATGTATCTCGCATAACTCAAAAATGAGTAGCCTCAGAATGTTGAAATTTTGTATATAGGACTGCTATAACATGTAGTAGTGCACCTCCCTTTTTGGTTGCAGGTGGCTGCACCAAAAGTATATATATATATATATATATATTACTCTGTTACTTGGCTCTCTGAGCTCAGTGTTTTTTTCCCCCCATTCTTATATGTTAGTAAAGTGTGCATTTTTTTTTTCCTTTAAAAATGATTGAATTATGTTTTTATGTTGTTCTTATCTTCCGGTTAAGGGTTTTATTCCTTTAGTTAATCTGCATGCAATAGTTGTAGAATTATTAACAATTTAAAAGTTGTTTAAGTATGTTTAGGTCTATTTTTTTACCATAGCAGCCATATTTGTTTACATTTGAAACTTAGCAGGATAGTAAATCAAGTCAGTTTCAATACTTTCAGTGTCTTTTTGGCGAATGGGACTAAAAGTAAACTTTCATTTTTATGCACTGAAAAATCTACCCTGTTGCCCACTGGCCAAATTACTTGTTTTTGCATGCAGATGTTAATTTTTTTTGTGTGTGTGTGTGTTGTTGTTGTTGTTGTTTTAACTGTATTTCGTGTTTTATATTTTTCAATTTTTAATAAAGATATTTTGAGGTTTTATGTATTTTTGCCTTACAGTGAAGTGAGAATTGAATTAATTGAATGGGAAATATATCTCTAATGAAATTCGAGGAAATAAGTTTAAATGAAATGCAGCAAAAAAATGCATATAATTTAATATGCCGTACAAAGAAATCGTAGTATACACATCAGATTATTTATTTTTTAATTTATAAAAGTTTAATTATTTATTTAAAAAACATTTAGGGAAAATGTTGCTACTTAATATATAGACAATGTGTTAACATTTAGAAGCCGACTATATTTTATGTCTCTTATGAATATATGTTTATGTAAAATATATTTCATGGTCTTAATTAAAGTTGCATTCAAAAACAAATTCTTTTCTATTTAAAAGCATCTTTGATACCATAACATTTTTCTGCAAGCTTGCATAAAATTTAACATTTAATTCTGTGAATTACGTCACTGAAGGCCTGCCAAGAGCCAAGTCGTTAAAACAGCTGAATACTGGTAGTTCAACCTTAGTTCGAACCTAAGTGAACAGGTTGGCTGCACGGTTAATTTTTGTGGTTTTTCCCATATGTAAAGTAATTACTAGCCTGTTTCCCATAGAAAGCTCTCCACAAAGCAATTCTTTTCCTTATGTAGATAGCCCTTGTGATGCTTCACCATATTCAAATTACCTAAACCTGAATTTTTATGTACATTCTTGTGGTCTGAATTACAAGATAATTTCATGTCAAACTACTGATCATTGCCCCATTGTAATCAAAATAACTGTCGAAGAATTTTATTGGTAATATCTGGTTTTATTACTTAATAATGAGAATTTATGTCATCTGTGGTGTAATAATCAGCATATCCTGTGTTTAATGGCTGTTTAAGAAGTAACTTTATTTTAAGAAATTGCTTATTTAGGACTTTTAAATTCTTGTTGAATAGCCAAAATTAAAAGATTTTATATTAATTGCATTTGCTGTATTGCATTCTGCATTTTTAAAATTGAAGTGTAAAATATTTTTGCTTCTTTTAGTATTATTTCTGTTTTATTTTCATACTAGTTTTAGTATCTCGAAGTTTTATTATATTAGCGAAGTTTAAAGGTCTGCACCAACTGAATGGCCTGTAGGTAGGGCAGTCCATCATCGGGCTGCTAGCTTGATTTGACTGCGAGCTGCCCAGTGAAGGGCTGTTCTTCCTGCTTCAAATCAACTGCATCACTGTACTATTTGGAGTATTATACAATGAGTACTGCATCACTGTATTTGGAATTATATAGTGTGTGCTTTATATATGTTTGTTTAATTGATATTACTAAAATTTATTTTTAATGCTTAGTAAAATTGTGCTTTGTGTGAATGTATTCTGCATGTTAAAATTAGTTGCATGTAACATACATGTATCCTTATGCATATTACTAGGTACTAGTACTATATTAGTACTACTATTACTAGGTAACTTTTAAAATCCTCTTTAACCAAAATGTTTGTATACCAGGCTTGGAAAATTACCGTATGTAATATATTAGAGTGATCTTTTCCAGTAATTAGAAATTCTAGGTGTTAACGAATGGAGATTTACTCAAAGTCCATGTGGAATTTCTCTAAACTTGATGCCAGTATAAAATTGTCTGTTGATTAATTTTAATTTTCAAGTTGGTCGGCTTTTCATATGTTATATACTTGTGTGAAATAATTATTTCATGTTTGTGATTTAATTATAGATCTTAAATATATAAACATGCTACTTTTCTGTTAAAAGCCTTGGCGGGTATATTTTTCTTGCTTCGCCGGAGCATATGCAGTATTTCTCATCGCCAAGCATTTCTAGTTTGGTTTATAGTTTTATAACCACATTTTTCAAATATGCTTTTTTTAGTGTTATGTTTACTTTTGTTACTTTTTTAATGCAATGCTTATTGTTATATTTTTAGTTTTGCATATTTTATATAGTTATTTAAGATATAAATAATAAGTAAATATATATATATAGATATATATATATATTCAGAATTAAAGAAATTGAGAAATAAATTAGTATAATGAGAATGTTTTTTTAAGGTTATGTCTAATGTTATGGATAAAAATATAACTTTTATTTCAATTCAGGCCTTGTTGACTATGTTACAACTGAAATATCAACATCCAAACAAAAGAAGTTTAGCTTGGTTACATTCATTGACACACCAGGATTGGTTGATGGAGAAATGAACTATCCCTTTGATGTTGACAAAGCTATCAAATTTTTAGGTAATTAATTTAACTCAGTTTCCTGCATATAGTATAAAATATATTGTTGTCATAGAAATTTTTATTTTATTAGAAATTATTAGGGAATTTATTAGGGTTGTTTTATTTTATTAGGAAGTATTTCAGATTTGATATTTGTGTTTTTTGATCCAATTGGCCAAGCGCTTCGTAAGAGAACACTTAATGTAGTGGAGTCCTTAAGTGCCAAGTATGGTGAAAAAATTAAGCTGTTCCTTAGTAAAGCAGATGAGGCTGGAAATGAAACTGATCGACAAGTAAGCAGCGATATTTATATTTTTTTAGTGTATATATATATTGTTTGTCAGAATGTTAAATTTTTTTATTGTAAAGAAATAAATAAAATATATTATAAAATGTTAATATTATAAAACATTTAAAAAATAAATTAAAATTATTAATTGGAAGTCGTCATTATATTAATGTGGGGGAAAGTTATTTCAAAGAAAATGTCTCGTAAAATGTATGTGAACTGAAACTTATAACACCCTACTGTTTTTATGACTTAGCTTGTGAGGAACTCTGTGTATTTAAAACATATTTAAATTTCTGACCAAAGTATGAATGATGCAAAGTACATTGATTTGGTAAAGTTCATATATGCAGCATTTTCCTGCAGCATGAGGACATGTAAAATAACAATGAATATCAAAAGTTCCTTGATGAGGTTGGTAATAAGAAGAGAGGTATAGGAGAAAGATTCTTTGATGTTCCCTTTCAGATGTTCTGCATTAAAACTGGGATAGAGCTGCCTAAATATATATGTACCAGTACGAGTTCTTTTGGCCATGTTGAATTCGTGGACCAGTCTGAATAATGTTCGGATAAGAAGGATTAATGACAACACATATGGTAGCTTTAGTAAGAAAAACTTTGCGCATTGATGGGTGAATATTGACAAAATGTATTGCATAGAAAGGAGAATCAAAAATCAATCATGTATCAAGCCCAGAATTCAAAAGTGCATTTTAAGAAGTAATCTGGTAAGATTTGTATTATATCTTGATCTTATCTTAATTTGTTGAATCTCTTCTTGACGTTTCTAATCAATGTTTCCATAGTGAGGTTTTTAAATTTTTACCAAGATGTAGTTCTTTTTTAATCAATTTTTAAAGTATTGCATCAGATATGTTTTTAAGCCTTTTGAAGGATGGAAAATTGCAGTCTAAAAATAAATTGCGTATAAACTGTGCACATAAATTAAAACTGTTAAATTGCTACATTGTCTGTGTCCTTTACAGTTAATGAACTTGCGCCATTTGATACTAAAATAATTTATTTATTTTTTATGGCCAAAATATAAAAATATTTTTGGTATTCAAAAAAAAAAAAAAAAAATGACAACTTGTCTGCATCTAATCTGACAACAATTCATTACCATTTGCTAAGCATGAGGGATGGGAAATAATTCATAATTTTTTATAGTTAGTGAGAAAATATGATATCAAAACAGCATGGAACAAAAAGTAAATGTTAAGTTTTATTTTATCTCAGAAAAATAGTTGAATTAAAGATATACAGGATAATTATTTACCTCATGCACAGTTATTCTTGTAGAATGTATAAACTCCGAAGTGTTGAAGGTGAAGCAAAGCCTAATATGAAAGTCTGAAAGAATGGCTACAGCAAAATCTTTGCCCAAGTTTGAGGATGATAGTTTGTTGATAATCAGATGATTCATCGTATTTTAATGAAAGACTTGGATAAGAAAGAAAACATAACTTTCTGATGTATGTGACATTTTTTGTCTGATGTGATGTATGTGACATTTTTTGTCTGATGGTCATAAATATAATCATATTTCATGTACAAAAAACCTCATTCACTTTGTCAGAGAAATAAAAATTTCATATTTGATTATTGTGAGGGGTGAAACATGGCATTTTATACTATGATCTCAAAGCTAAAGTTCTGAATTGAGTCACATCATCACCAGAAGGAGAGAAAGTAATTACCTTCAGAAGTGAAAAGTAAAGGCAAAAGGTTGGTATGTTTCTATAACACCAAGGCAGTAAATTGTTGATACTGAATTTGTTCACCAAAGATAAACTGTCGGTATACCTTTTTAAAATACCTTTTGAAATTCATGTTCAAATCAAGTGTTCAGCATATGGCAATTGGTTCTTCGTAACAAAGCACCAGATCAGGCAGTATTTGTACAGAAGTTCTTGGCTTAGACGGCGAAGATTTGTGCACAACCATTCACTGTACTTTCCAGATTTCAGGCTTTGTTAGATTATATTATTTGCTGCATTGATGCAAAAGATATGCACTTTGAATAAAATAATAAGTAGTGTCTTTTTTGTTTTTCATTATGTAATTACTTGAGTCTTGCTATTTAATTTTCCAAGTGTATTATATGTATGTTGAATATGTAATGCAGTAGAAATTCAATAAATCAGATCCCTCCTATTAGATAATCAAAGTGTAACTGTATCTGATGGAAGAGTAATTTAATATTTTCATTCTAGAAAGTGCTCATGCAGATTGTACAAGAACTGTGTAAAAGACCAGTTTTGAATAGAGCTGGTTTTGATCTTTCAACCATCTATATTCCAAATCCAAACAAAGTAATTTTTTTTTAAATTTTATGTTAATTAAAATATGAATGTTTAATGATGTACATAATATTATGTCTGTGTAATTTTTATCCCTTCATTGTGCATGACTAACATTCAGAAAATAATGGTTAATTGCATTTTCATACTTAGTTTCCTTTATTTTTTAATTAACAGCCAGTTCGATGTGCCAATCAGATAGAAGAAGTATGCAAAGAGATTGAAAAAACTATTAACAGAACCGTCCAACACACTCTAAATGCCTTAGAAACAGATTGTACCAGGATTGAAAATGAAATTACTAACATAATTAAAAGGAATGAGTAAGTATTTGCATGGTTATATGGCTTTCTATTATTATTATTATTATTTAAAGAATATGCATCATTATTATAAACAGTGTTTCATAATGTTGCATTAAATTTCCATGCGATACATTTATGTTGGTTGCAGATTTTCTTTTTGAAAGTTTTCACTAATTTTAAATTCCAAATTTTTATAAGAGCATTGTTTTCTTACTATTCGTTTTGCAGATTCATTGCAAATTTATTTTGAACTTATCCTTATCTATTGATGATTTTACCTCTTTAAACACCTGAGACAGGGTGTTTTTATATTTGCTGTATGAATTTCCTTCCATTTGGAATGCGAAATTAGAAATCATTGCCACTTCAATAGCAGAAAACATCATTTAAGGCTTTGTATGTAAGCAATCTGATGGCGGGGGGAGATACTACATATTATCTCTTTTCAACCTTCTGAGTGGCTTTATCTGGTCATGAGATTTTTGTAATTTTAGATATTTTGCTTTCTTACTTTCTTTAATAATATAAATATTAATAAATTCTGTTTGATTACAAGTCTTCATGACAGATCCCAAAACCTGTGCTCAGAGGGTTAAGCAAATTCAAAAGTTATCATGTCTATATAGAAAATAAAATGGATTTTTTAAAATCAACTGGAATTTCTATTTTGATGAGCTCATTTTAAATTTATGATTTTGTATCCTGTATAAACTTTTTCAAGTATTAAACATAGATTGCATTAAAAAAAATCTTTTAACTTGCAGCCAAAGTCGATCTGAAAACCTAAAATCTAGTGGAAAAGGTGTGATTTTGGGTCTCATTGGTATTATGCTTCCAGTACTAGTAATAGTTGGTTTCTTGGCTAGCAGTAATTCTGGGAAAATTTTAAGCAGTATCCTTGGACATTCTACTACTGAAGCTTTAAAGTTTTACTTGGTAAGAAGCCTTATTTTTCATCCCCTTTTGATATGCTATCCATTTTCTTCTTAGAGTAATTTATATTCAGGCACTTTCAAATGTATCCAAAAAATTCATGAATAGTCATTTTCCCTAAAAAATAAAGCTTCTGAAGTGGAAAGTCAGTATTTATATATATGATTTGATAATTGAAATAAAGTATTATGATTATAGTATGTGGTATTCACATTTTAATTTTTAAAAAAAATATATCTTGTATATCCTGGTAATGTCTGGCCAAAGGGTTTAACTTTTTTTAAATCAAAAATTTTTCTAAAACTTCTAGCTTGTGACATGATGAATTTGGAAGACAAATTGTAGAGTACAGTGTCAAAAATCTGGATATCCAATATAAGGAATATATATATATTACTTCCTGCATTGTATAAAAATGTAGAATATAAGAAGCAGGTGTGCCGTAAATGGATTTTTATATTTCTGCATGTTACTTTCAAACACTAGCTAGCTATGGAAGTCATGTCCAATAAATGATCGACATTGTATTGATATTAGTCAAGATCACACTTTCAGCCTTTGACTGGCTGGGGGTGGCAGGGCCTGCACAATTATGGTTTTGTGCAATTCTAAAAATTCTGCCATCTCTAATTTTTGTCATCCCTATGTTCTGATACACTTTGCTCCTACTCTGATGTTGGTGTGTGAGGGGTAGCAATTTTTTTATTATTATTATTATTATCCAACTTAAACAGTAAGTGAAACTCCAATGTTCCCTGTCTATATGTTATCATATTAGATTTAAATTGATGATCTAAAATACACAATCGACTACAAGTCCCTACAATTCTGGATCTCGGACTTTCTGCTGTATGTGGTTGTAAATCTTAGTTTAATGTTGATGTCAAAATGCTACACAATTTACATTGTATAAGCTAAAGTTATTGAAATATAGCATTTAAGGCATACCCCAGTACTATATGTTCCGTCTTTTATCATGGTTCTTTCTAGATGCTCTAAGAAAATCACATCTCGCCAAGAGAGAAATATTTTCTTCCTCTCACCATGCACAAATTGATAATTCTTTAATCTGTGTTGTTTTATAACAAACTGTAGATACATTTACAGTCTAGATAACTGTAATCCATCTTTTCAGTAATGGATTTAATTTTGTCTTTTTTTTTCTGTGTATGTTAATTTATCATGACTGAATAATACTTCTAAGTGAATATTTTTTGGTGTGGTAGCGTAAGGACACAGCAGTATATATGCAGAGATGTGATAAATAGTTGCATAATAGATTTAATATTAATATTAAAATTGTTTTTCTGTGCCAAACAATTTCAATATTTTGTCGTAATGTAACAGGAAGAGTAAGTAGATCATCATGTAAAGAAATCAGACAATCAAATGATTGTATAATTTTATCTGTTGCCCAGTTAATTTATTAACAGTAGATATGTTCTCCCCCTTCAGATTACTGAAAAGATGATATTTTAGAAATGTAAATCACAAGATAATTTTTTTGCTTTATGAATACAAATCAGTTCAAGCAATCAATTTTTAGATTCTTCAATTAAATATTAATGAAATAAAGACAAATAGCAAATACTTCAGTCATTTGTAACCAAGATTTAAAATAACTTTCTTTTGGGACATGTGGCATTTTCTCCCTATAAGTATATTAGAATGATGGCAAACTGACAGTGAAGTACAGAGTTAACTGATTTTGTTTTTAACAAGAACTACAACATCAAGACCTATGTTAGCTTAACTTTTATTTTGAAGGCTTACAATTATGGACCTTCAGTTTAATCCCAGTGTATTGAGTTGAAACCTAACGTTACATTCGAAAACTGATTGGTAGTTCTGTCATTTGATATCGTTTGATTTATTGATCAGATATTTTTATGATGAGTTTTTAGAGAAACAGAATTTTTATTCCATGTTTTGTGTAAAATTAAAAACTTGGTTGCCAGGTGTGTAGTAAATTGGTTTATAAGGTTGTTTTTCTTTGTGCAATTTAAAATACAAGCTAGTTTTCCATAGCAAACTTTTCACAAGAACTTTTCACATCCTTGGGTGCATAGTCCCCAATCTTTGCTATAAAAAGTACGTACACATCTATCTTTCTCTCGATAATTGATTACCTAGATTATGATGTGTTGCATTTCCCAACTTTGCTATTTCTGACATATATCATTATTACTAATTAAACTGCAGTAGCCATATAACTCAAATTTTAGAACACCTGTAGTTTGTTGTGTATTCAGTTCATGTTAATTGAATAATTTAGTTATTTGGTTTTTTATATTGCCTTCATGCATATATTATATGATACTTTATAATATTATATATAATATATTATGATACTTTTAAAATCATATATTTTATCATTATATATTAGTTAATCTGCATATATTATATGATACTTTTAAAATCATCCATATGAATACTGAATTGAATGTTTTTTTGACTTGCAAACTATTCAAAATAATATTTGAAAGTAACAGACATTCGTTTTTTAGCTGTATTAATGAAATTGATCTCATTTCAGAATCCATTTTTAATAATATGGGAAAGTTTACCTGAAGACTGTCATTTATTTATAGTTATATTCATAATTATTGTGTCAGTTCTCCTACTAATACTAGCACAATGGCATATAAGGTGAGATAATTTCTTCTAAACATCTAATAGTTGTATTTTATGTATATTTTATATTTATATTAAATGTATGTTTAATTTTTAGATTACAACCAACTCTTTCAAGGAAACAAAAGAATGCCCTATTGGAAAAGGCAGAATATGTACAAACTATCATAAAGAACAGAAAAGTAAGTTTTAACTCTGTTTGAGAAAAGTTTACTTGTATGTATAGAAATTATTAAAATTCAAAAAACAGTTCTTTGGAAAAATTGGAATCTAAGGGAGTTAGGTAGCAAACAGGAAAGAAATTGCTATAGATTCTTATTTAAACATTATGAAAATTTCTTTTAAAAAAGTTTACAGAGCTGAGATAAATGTAGCTATAACCAAATTCAAACCATTGGAGTGATATCTTCATCTAACTAAGAAAAGATAAGTCAAATCATTGAAACCTTCTACCAGGAGCATCATCTTATGCCGTGACTATTAATTTGATCATCATCGATTTTATTTAGAATTGGAAATTTAAAAAAAAATAAATAAACTGCACCATGTTGTTATGTCTTCTCTATTTTTTCCTTCTTTACTAGCATCATTAACAAAATTGTGTGTTTTACAAGGACTAAGGGGAAAACCTTTTCCCTTTTTTTCCTCCTGCAACATGAAAGGATATTCCAATTTTCCCTAAATGCGTGCGATACTTTTATTGTGTTCAGATGGGGGAAATGAATGTTCGTTGTTGAGCATTGAATTTGGTGCAGTTATTATGCAAAGGCAAGTAATCTGCTCCAGAGTTTTAAAGTTTTTTTTCTTTATCATTATTTTATTTCTTGACTTGTTTCAAAGTTCCTTATAATAATGCAGCAGCCCACAAATATATTTCCTCTTAATTAGCATTATGACAAGAATTTGAGGAAGAACATTTTAATGGTTTTGGAGTCCAATTTTACATTATTTTCTGCACCAAAAACGAACGTCGAAATGAAGTTAAATAACTGACACTGTGATATAAATATGAAGATCCAAATTGCTTTTATTAGTACTTGTCGAAAAGTAGATATTCTTAGTTACAAATTTTTTTAATAAAAATAATAGTTTTCTTTTATGGTACATTTACATTTGAACAGATTTTTTTTCGTAGTTGAAAATTAATAAATCTGTGAAAAGAACCAGACATCCTGATGAGTATTTATGATTTGTTATCAAGATACTTTCTAGTAATTTTCGTTCAAAATTAACTTTATGAAAATTGAAACACCATGAGGGGTTGGAGCTTAGTAAGAAACAGAAAAGTTTATAATTATTTGCTTACAGATAATACTTTTTCTGCATGCGTCATAGAAAATTCTAATATAGAAAAGAAAGATTTCGCTGTTTATTCTCAAGTTTGTACTTCTTGGAAAAAGTTTTCACATATTTCTTTTTAGTTTGAGTTCAAAATAAGTTTTTTAATAGTAGCTTCAATATATTACATTTATTTGAATAAATGTGATTCAGAAAATCTTAACATTTTGCTGTCAGTGAGTTTGAATTACAAATTGTGGCCAAAAGAAATTTCTTGCAGATACAACTTTAAGATTTCAGGCAGAAAATGTGTATAAATTTGAATTTTTTGTAGTTAATAAATTTTGTTTTGTTAACCTTTAAAAGACTGGGGAGGTTGAAAAGGTTTCACTTAAAAGGACAGGTAATGCAAATGCATTTCCATCCCCTTTTAG
Organism: Stegodyphus mimosarum; assembly: GCA_000611955.2. Lineage (NCBI taxonomy): Eukaryota > Metazoa > Arthropoda > Arachnida > Araneae > Eresidae > Stegodyphus > Stegodyphus mimosarum. The sequence continues at coordinate 235,550 of KK118922.1, forward strand.
CTGCCATTATAAAGGGAAACTACTACTATTTTTGAAATCTCCTTTGGGGGCCGCTTTTTTTAATTTTCAGATAAGAGGCCAGGGAATAATACAAAGAAATTTTTTTTCTCTTCTCATTAAACTAGGGAAACATATGATGGTGAGATTCCGTAGCTAAGTAATTGTTGAATGATGGAATATTAACTTTTAACATTGTGTCTTATAATGAAAATACATCTTAGCAGCTAATACTTCTAATGTACGCTTTAGATCAGTATATTGTCTAAGCTGTTTTTATTTTTGTTTTCAAACAGAGTTTAGTTTAGAATTACATGTACTGATTAATAGTTTTAACTTATACTCAAAACTGATGTTTTAACTTTTGCTTCTCGCATAAATCGGCAATTCGCATTCATTTGGTTACAAACATCATGTAGCAGCTTATATTTATATATTAAACAAATCCCCTGTATTTTTGTGATATTAGCTTCGTTCCTTTTTTCATTAGTATTCTTATTCAGTTTTGTTTTTAATTTATTGATCCCCCTATTGTATCATATGTAATTCATCTTTCAATTGCATTATTGTTCCTCGTTCTTTCTTGCATTTTTGTGATAAAATTAATTATATTTTCATTGTATTGCATTGCATTGCAGGTTTCAGACAGCAATATTAAATACAAAAGTCACAATAAAAAGTGGAAATATAAAGAAAGTGAATGATAGCAGTGAAAAATTGGTGAAATTAATACTAATATCATAAAATTTCAAGTGGATTTATTAACTTGATTTATTTATTTATATAGATGCACAGAGGCTGAGCAGTAAAATCGATGAACACTGATATCTAGGCTCAGTTTAAATTTTGGGGAACTAGCTGGCTGCATTTGGCATCATATTTAAAATGAATACCAACCACCCTTGGGCAGATAGCCTTCCATGTCTTGGTCATAATCCAACTATTCTGACTTTTATTCATATATGCATATAAAGACTAGAACTGTCATAAACAGGTAATTAACCTGTCAAAATATAGATGCTGTTATGCAGGTAAATCAGATCAGTAAAAAAGCTTTTCTCTGTACTTAGGATTTCCTCAATATAAAAAGTGTTAAGAAAATTATAAAATGAAATTAACCAAAGAACATAAAACAGATCATCTAATTAAATATTGATGTATTTTTACACCTGAATCATGCCATTATGAAGTGAATAAAAAGTCAGTTTAGAGTTTTTCTTTGAATGATGTTGCTCCAGCACAGAAACCTGCTGAAACTCTCTGGTTTTTCATATTTCAAGATTAGCAGCTATGCTGTATTTACCCTTTTTATTTCCTTGTACGAAGTTAAAAAAAAAAAATTGGGGGGGGGGGCATAGCAGCCATATTTGTTTACATTTGAAACTTAGAATAGTGGATTTGTTGCCAATCTAGAGAAACTAAGCTTCACAACAACAAAGTAATGCCTTCTGTTATTCTTGCAAATTAAATTATCCTTAATCCATTCTTTAATTACATTTTAACTCAGCATGTTGTCCACAAAGTCAGTTTCCACACCTTAAGTGTCTCCGAATGAGACCAAAAGTAAACTTTCAGTTTTGTGCACCGAAAAATCTGCCGAATTGCTTGTTTTTTGCGTCAAAACTGTAATTTTTAATTGTAAAAAAAATTTTTTTTAACTGTATTTGGTGTTTTATGTTTCAGTTTTTAATATAGATATTTTGAGTTTGGACATATGTTGCAAAGTGAGAATTGAATTAATTGAATCAGAAATATATCTCTATCGAAATTCGAGGAAATAAATTTAAATGAAAGGTAGGAAAAAATGTGTGTAATTTAATATTCTGTACAAAGGAAATCATGTGGTGTACACATCTGATTTTTAAAACTAATTTCCTGAAAATTGAGAAAAATAATACACACTGCCTAAAAGGTAGGAACCCCTTCTATTCTTATTAAATTAAGAATAATAGTGAATAGATGCATTAATTATATAATGATACACTGTAGTTCAAAAATTTTGCATGTAAATTTAAATGTGTGCTAAATATTTTATTTTTGCATTTCAGAGGCAGCTTTATGATGAGTATCTGAGACAAAGTGTAGCTGATCATGAACTGTGATATTCTGAATCTAATTTTTTAGTTACTGCTTTTTAATAATTTTTAAATATCGGTTAAATTATCAGAGCAGTGCATTTTTAATTTTTTTTCACCATTCCATTTTTTTTACAAAATCTTATATATAAAATATGCAATCTCAAAATATTAAATCTTTTATTTCCAAGATCTTTTGACATATATATTAAATAAATCTAACAAAGGTTATCACAGATTTTTTTGTGGTTCTAATAAATTTTAGATTGTATATAATATTGAATTTATAAAATAAATAGTATACTGGCATATATAGCTTTATATAGATAATTTAGATATGAATTTTTGTGCTGATTTTGTAAAACTTTGAAATAAAAATTTATGAAAACAAGTATTAGTGTGTTTTGTATATATATGAACAAGTAGTTCACAAGTTTGCCACTACTAAACAAAATATTAATACTTCTTGATCATATGTGATGCTGCATAAACAATGAAAATATTATGCCACTTATTTATCTTAATGAACTTTTGGCACTAAATACTACACTTTTAAATAAGTTGAATCTTATATTTTAAACTATACTAAATTATACACAACACTTACATTTATAAATGCATTAATGCAAGATAAAAAAAATCATGTTTCATGATAAAAGTTAGAATCTAGCAATGACTAAATGTAAAAAAGTTGAGGATAAAATGCACCAATAAAATACTACAAAAGACAGTACAGCTAAAATGCTGACTCAGCATTCCGAGTCATTGATGAATGTTTATCCACATATGATTGTACTGCATTAGGTACTGTTGGTAGCTCAGGAAGCTTATAATCTGGAAATTCTGAAGCAGTAACAGTTGAACCATTTAATATGATCACTGGTTTTGGTTGCCACATTGCTTCAGAATGACTTCGAATTCTAGGCTGTATAGTGATTTTTAATCTCTGAAAAAAGAAACAGAATTATATTAAATTTGATGATGATAAGGTGTTTGTGTTAGAAGACATTCATATGTGAACAATAAAAACGATCTCTTATGTAATTTTTTAGTTTCTTTGATAGGTCATAATTAATGTAAGATCTTAAAGCTAGTAAAATTCGTCCTTCCTACTGTTAGCAGGTATTAATCTGTTTTTTTTTATTCATATTAGTACAGTATTTCACATGAAATAATAAAAAAAAAAATAATTCTGTAGACTTGCGATTTAATTACCTTTATTAATATCTCATATTAAGATTTGTGTACATGTTATTTGTATTTGTGAAATATGATTCCATTAAATAAACATCTTGACATTAGTTACATTATTCATTTCATGAATTCCATATTTAGAAAAAAGCTGTACTGAATTTTATATTATGATTATTGCTAATTCTACACTGGTGAAATAAATTAAGAGAATTTACATATTTTATCGAATTGCATGAAAAGAACCGAACTGAAGGAAACACCACTGCTTCTAGATAAAAAATGCAAATGTTAAACGGCAAAAACATAAGCGTACACGTGTGTGTAGGCAGAACCAGCAGAAAAACAGGCTTTATAAGTGCACAGAGGGTAAATTCGCTAGCACACCTTGGCAAATTTCTTGGTGTTATCTTGCAGCAATGGGTTAAATTCACATCAGAACAATGAAAATGAGTAACCACCGACGTTTAGATGATTTAATGAGGTGGCGAATTGTGGGGAGGCTAGAGGCAGGCCGATCGCAAGTCCAGATATGCAGAGAGTTTAATTTAACGCCCAGCGTCGTGTGTAACCTATGGAAACAGTTCCAGGATACTGGATCCATCGAGAGAAAGCCTGGGCAAGGTCATCCAAGAGCCACGACAGCCATAGAAGATCCCTCTTTGTCCATTTTAGCAAGGCTACAGCTTTTCAGCTGTCTCGGGACCTGTATGCAGCCACAGGAACCCGTGTAACAAGGATGACTGTTTCCAAAAGACTGGATGAGAGAGGGTTGTTTGCCAGGAGACCGGCTCTTTGCGTCCCACTCATGTCTACGAACAGGAGAGTCCGATTAGCATGGTGCAGGCAGCATAGTGATAGGAGTACAGAGCAGTGGGTGACCGTTCTGTTCACCAATGAGTCCCATTTTAGCCTAAACACCAATTCTCGACGTATTTTCATATGGAGAGAGTTGCACCCGCTGCCTACTCTCCAATGTCTGCGAAATCAACAATTATGATGTGATGGTCTGAGCAGGCATCATGTTGGATGACCGCACACCTCTCCACATCTTTGACAGAGGCACTGTGACTGGTGTGAGGTATAGGGATGACGTCTTGGAGCCCTATGTTCGCCTTTTCCGGGAAGCAGTGGGCCCCAAGTTCATCTTACAGGACAATAATGTGAGGCCACATAGAGCTTTTCTGGTTGATCAATTTCTCGAGAGAGAAGATATTCGCCAGATAGATTGGCCAGCCAAGTCTCCAGACTTGAACCCCTATAGAGCATGTGTGGGATGCTCTGGAGGAGGGCAAGTGCAACTCGCAGCCCCCCTCCGAGAACTATCCAGGAACTGAAAACAGCATTGCTGAATGAGTGGGACCAATTGCCACAGGCACTAATAAACTGCCTTATTTCCAGTATGACACCATGCTGCGAGGGCTGTAAGAGGGGAACGTACCACCTATTAATAATTAATTATTTTGTGACTTCTGCAACTGCTGTTTCAGACCTTCAGACTCCAATGAGTGTAGCACACGAACATGTGTGTCTATTATAACTGTTGAATGTTTATTTTATTTGTATTATATCAACCTATGTTCACACCAAATTTTATTAAAATCTGTCCAGTAGTTCTGGAGATCATAGATTAAATATGCAAATTCTCTTAATTTATTTCACCAGTGTATTTTCATAATTGATATATTTTTTACGAAATGTCCTCAGTGATTGTCTAAAGGGAAAAATGTTAGTTTTTCATATTTAACTGTTAAAGAACACTTTTAATTATATAAATTTATACTTCAACAAATTATTCAATTTCTTATTTCATTTAGCAAGAATAGATAAATTTTTTATCTACAATAACAAACTTTTACATTACCAACATACAATTAATTGTCAAAAAGTTACTATTCCAATAATAATGTGATAAAACTGCATCGGTGATAATTTGTATGTGTTTTTTATTACTGACAAAACATCAGATAGAATAAAGTAACAGTACAACAAACTGAAGACTTAACATAATAAATAACTGGGTTTTTTTAAACAGAAATTTATCAGCTCAGAGAACCTCTAAAATCATAATTTTTTTCACTAAAGAAGGGATGCCGACTGCCTTCAGGAAAATTTTTTTTTTAAATATATCATATTTTTCCTTTAGCATTCAGCACCAGCTATGATTAAAGAAAGCAAAATAGTTGCACAATTAAAATTCCAAAAAGATATTCAGCTAACTAAAATCACTGCAACTTTTCCCTCCTATTCTGATAGTTATTTTAACCTTACGCAAGTATGTCATCTTGAATCTGTTTTGACGAGAATATAGATTACAATAGGCAAAAGATATTGTCAGTCAGCCCCCAAAATTTTTTGTATTTTATAATGAACGAATACTATAAATATAATTCTTTTTTATTGTCTCTCAAGTTGCTTTATTTATGTCTGGCTGAATAATCCACTTCATATTATTTTATGTAACAGTTATTGAAATTTTTAAAAATATTTTATATATTTAGCTTTGAGATTCCTCATGGTATTAAAAAAAACTTTCGAATTTTGATTCTAACTTGTGGAACCCTAGAGAAATTGTACGGAATCTCAGGATTTTCCAGAAAAGCTTGAACATAACTGCTTTAGTCTAAGTAGCTATAATATGCCGTACCTGCTATTTAATGATAATTTTACAAATAATTTGCTGTTATTTCACATGTTATGTTCAAAGTATAGTTTATTAATTAACTATGTTTTATTAAGAGAAATTGCCACAAACCATATTGAGGTCATCAAAGTTCGAAACCAAAAGTTTCGCATACGGAGCAAATTTTTTTTTATTTGATTATTTTGTTGGGAATAATCAAAAAGCCTAATACTTTTTGAAATATTGATTCCTCTTCATTGTTTTCATGCATTTTTGTTTATGAAAGGTATTTTATTAATAAATAAAGTCTTGATTGGTTGGCTATATTTGCATATATATTTATTGTAGGAAAATCAAAAATTTTAACACAAATATAAAGTTTTAAAATTATTGATAACTGAGTATTCATCTCACAATGTGCGAAAAATTAGAACAACTGGACCACAGATTTAATTATGCAAAGTTAGGCTTCACAACACGAATTGCCCATCTCCACAAGATTGTGCATCCTGTCAGGAAGTTTGTCCAAAGAAAGTGGTTTGCTGACTGAGGCACCTGTCCTGAAGGGTTAGAGATGGAGACTTTCTGAAAGTAACTAATGTATAGTATTCACGTTACACATGAGGAAATCCTTGAAATCAATCATGCAGCCAGCCAGGAGAGTGATAGTTTCAGAAACTACTAGAATCGATGTCTGGGTGGACAATGTCTGGCAATAATGGGCAGGTGTAAATAGTGCATCCATGAGTAATCATCAGGGAATCTTAACCATGTATACACCTAGCATAAAAAAAAAGAGGACAGTTCTGTATCTCCCGTTCTACTAGACCGATTGTCGAAATTTAACTTCCATTTTCCATGTCTCAAAAGTGCAACTTGGGATATATGGCATTGTTCTAACATAGGTATTCGGACTTTTTTTTAAGTGTCTTACCGATTTTTTTCTGTATTTCAATTATATGACTTAAATTATGCCAAAATGTCAGGTTTTTGTAAAAATCGTACGAGTAGTTTTTAAAAAATTAACTCTCAAAATTTTAGCTCCTCCATGTTAATTGAATTTAGTATATATTTATTATCTCTTTTTTTGTTAAACTTATTTGATTCTTCCTTTCACATTTTGAAATTTAGGTTAATTCCAAATAAAATGTGATTTATTTATTTATTTTTTAAATAAATTTTTTGAAAAAAATTTTGAATTATAACCTATAAAATTTTTACCATCATCTTAAAGTAGATGTATTTCTAAGCATAACTTCAAGAAATTAAGTTTTTTTTATTGAAAATTTCGTTAACATATATGTGAATATTGGCATGTTTTGAAATTTGGCTTATTTGTTATAAGCAATAACAACGGCAAATGCATTTTACAAACTTTGTTAAAATTACTTGAAAGTATGAACGATTACCTTTTTTCGCTCATGTACAGTGCAAAAAAGGAAAGGAAAATAGGTTTCTGTAAATTAGGAAGTTAGCCAAGTGAATTATTCTTGGCGCAAACAAAAAAAATGCGCCAAGATTAATTTTTAAATTTCTCATCAAATATTACAAAATTTAATATCCAGGCATAATTTGTGTTGTAGAATCGAAATATGAGAAAAAATTGGTATGTTATTTCAGATAAAGTCTGATTTTTTGTCAAAATACCTATGTTAGAATAACTCTATTATATATCCTAAGTCGTGCTTTCGAAACATGGAACACACAAGTTAAATTTCAACAATCGGTCTAGCAGAATAAGAGATATAGACCTGTCTTCTTCTATTTTTTTTTTGTGTGTATATGTGCAAAGTGTACTTGAAGAGTCAGAAATATGTCTACATTGGCTGAATCAATGATACTATATTGTAGTGCAAATTTAATTGCCATACCGTAGTGCACCATTTAATAAAATTTTTCGCCTTAATATAATCAGCTGTAAAATTACCTTTAAATTCTTCTTGTGTATATTATGATGTAAAAGTATGTTAATTTATATCATTCTTATTGGTTTGGAAATTTTTATAAATACAGGATTCTAATTAAAACATAGAAAATTTCATTCTTTTACATATAGGGTCTTTAAAGTAATTTCTTTAAACTGTTGTTCTATTGCAGTAGGAGGAAAAAGAAGTAGAACATAGTTTTGAAACCAAATTATAGGCCAGATCTGAATAATTTTTATAAGCAAAATAGAGCAGATTCTCTAAATAAAATTTGGTAACTTTTACATCAGAATCATCTTATTTTAATCAAACTCTGTTATTAATGGGGTTTTTTTTAATCCATTACACACATAACTGTCTAGTTTTTTAAAGATTCCCTAAAATGACTTTAACTGTTTTAATTAATAATGCAATTAAAATGGTTAATAATAACATTCAGTAAATAAAGTGATACAATTACTCAATCATAAATTGTTACTATTACATTTTTATTTTAAACATTCTTCAGTTTTTAAGAACTGGATAGGTATAGTTGACTGCATTTTATTCCAGCATAATACTTTTACTATAGTTAGTTATAAAAGTAATGCAACACCTTGTGCAAGTATGTATTTTGAATAATAGATTAACCTGTTTTAATCTAATGCCAATTTTTTTTAAGTGTTCAGTTAATTCAAATGATGATTTATAAAGATGTATTCCAGAACTTCAGTATTAAGCTGTATACTTAAAAGTTATTGATTCTCAATTAAATAGATGGATTCTAAATATACCTGCATAATACTTGATTTTGGAGCTTTCCTGTAAGCTGCTATGGCAAGGAATGGTATCCAACATAAAGTAAGTCCAAATAACACCCATCCTAATATATGGGCCCAGTCAGGATAGTCATAACCTTTTCTAATGACAGAACCACTCATCTTAATACAACCATAACCTAATACCGTCTAGGGGAAAAAGCATTTAATTATAAATTCCTATTGCCACAAATATTTCTATGTTTCACAGCAAATAGTACTTCTATTTATACCTTATTTATATTTATTTAATATATGGAAGCACATACATAAATACAACTTTAACAAAGTGGTATGTTAAGATAACATTTTTGAGTGAATTATTATTCTAGTAAATAATTATTCTAAACAAACTACTTTCCAATCTATTTCATATACCAGCACCTTAGAGCTTTAAAATGAAATTTAAAATTTTATTCTTAAAGCAGTGGTAACTGATAAGGGATAACTGGTTAATGATTTATGAGAAAGCACTTAAGAAGTATGTCCATAATAGAAGCATACTACTTATAAATGACTTTATACAGTGAAATAACAAATTCATGCAGCATGGAATAAAAAAACTCAACCATTTTCTGTTGTTAATAGAAGCTTTAATTTGGTTGAATATTAATTATTGTAAAATGATCAATAGCTATCTTTGTGGAGGATTTTCTAATGGGATTTAATTGATATATATGTTGCATATGCAAGTGAATTATGAAAACTCCTTTTGTCAAATACAAAACAAAGCTATTTCTGTTTTATGATTTCAAACATTAAGTTAGCAATTAGCTAGAATCTTGTTTAATTTGCAAAAAAGAATAAATGCATATGCATTATTAATTCATTTTCAATTAATGATGAAATGTGAATATATTAAAGTAATGCACACATAATCTTAAATGCAAGTAATGCATTACTTTAACATACATATATATATATATAGGTTTTA
>KK118922.1:245138-278264 GCA_000611955.2 Stegodyphus mimosarum
ATATATATAATAAAATATAACATATACAAGTGACAGAAATATTGAATGTTTATTCAGTTATGTTTGACTTGGGAATTTGATAACATAAAAGAGAATTAATTAAAGCAGTAATCCATTAAATAGTCATATTATAGCAGTTTCTAGATTTACTTTTTCAATGGGTTGAGTTGGATTACTTATATTAGTGTTTCTCAATATGCAGTCCTTTAAGCCTGCCCTTGTGTCCTTCTATATTTTCAGAAAAGACAAAAAAATAGAATTCAAATTAACTATGACACACTATAGCTAGAAAACTTGGGAGTTTGGAAACTGCAGATAGCAATCCTTTATCACTTTCTACTTCAAGACCGATATTTTATGAAATTTATTATCAGTTATCCTACCTATGGACTTTTAGCAATAAGAAAGAGGATTTAAAACTATGATTTCAGTGGTTCTTATCAATACACATCCAAGCGTAGAACAAATGTGCAAGTCCATCTCATGAATGGCATTATTTATTTAATTTTTAGTTAGAGAGATAAAGATTATTCAAATTTTAATAGCCTTGAATTGTTAAAAACATACATTTTCTTTTCTTAACTTAATACTAGTATAAAATAAAATTTTATTTAAAAAATATAAGTGTACTGGTAGCAAAAGTCCACTTTGTTTTTTGGTTGACTGCTAAAAATTGCTTTCAAAGGGGACAAGAACGAGATGATCCAAAGAACATACTAATTTATAAAAGTGGTCCCTAGTTGATAAAAAAAATGAGAAATGCTGAATTAGATTACAACAAAGCACTCAGTGGCTATCTGCCTGAAGGAAAGGATGCCTTCATAGAGGACATTTTGAAGGAAACTGACTTGTAAATTATTTTCTGTCTAATTTTCTTCCATGTTATGCAAAGATTAAGTAATTTTCAATTTGTGTTTTTGTCATACACGAGAATAGCTCTTGATAATTCAACTATAAATCCATAATTGATAATTCAGTATTAAATACCAACAGGCTTAAAAGTGGATAATAACAAACACTTAGAATTTTTAACTTGAAGCAAAAGAGTTGACTTTTATTCTTCATGTAAGATAATTTTGAATATAATATAAAATAATCTACTTTTTGCAACACATGGGAGGTACATTTGATATGGGGGATATATTTTCTTGATAATTATGAATTATATGTTTTCTTCAATAATTATGAATTCTGATAAGCAATTAAAGACATAGACACATGAAAAACATTTTTAAATTTCATGCAAGATAAATTTAACATGCATGTATATGAAATTACTGCCTTTCATGTACAATGTGTTTAACAAATTATAACAATATTTAAAAACAAAAAGTTTTCAAATGGATAAAATATCAAGGTAATTCTAGAAGATGTCACTTTTAAGAGTAGCATATGCTTAGAGAAAAAGGAAACTAGGGATTTAAATTGGTGGTATGAATTCTCCTTTAAGTAAATGATTGAATTAAAAAAATAAATATCTAAAATTGTTCATTTCTTTTATGATATGCTATTAGAAAAATTACGCAAAAAAAAGGTTCGTGATGTGGTGGAAATAAAGGAATTACTTAAAACTAGTATATAAAATTGTTACCAATATAGTCACAGGGCTCAATATCATCCAAGAGAATTGATAAAAATATGAAGGTGTTTTCGCAGTCATTTGTTGAATACATGAAGAGAGATCTGAAGCTCCTAAATATGAAAAAAGAATTATATTTAGTTATTTGCATTTCATATGCTAATTGATCAAAATTAAATTATGCTACTAAACAGGAAACTATTAAAACACATTACACATGAGTTAAAAAAATGCTTCTCCAAAAGGATTGGGTTGGATAATTTAGCTATAGCAAAGCATACTAAAAAAATGTGCCTAAGGGAAGAAATGCCTTTGTGAATGCTGTATCAAAACAAAGAATGTCTATTTAAGATGGCTATTCCAGTAAAGGATATCAAGAAAATAACCAATACCTTATACAAGAGAAAAACAGTATAAATGCCCATACATTCATCCAGTTTCACCAATGAAAAATAGGAAGTGGGATGAAACTGGCTATATTCTCCAACTTGAACCATTTGGTTTCCAAGAGTCTTTATGTATATATACATAGATCATAACATAATTGTATACAAAACAAGCTAAAGTTTAAACAAAACAGTTCATTGCAATTTGTACAATAGCAGATCTCCAAGTAGAAAGCTGACTGTACACCATTACACCAGCTGAAAAGCTGCCTTTGCACTATACTAAAATTTTGGAATTGTAACATTACAGCATATAAATGACAAAAGTGGACTTTTGTTATTATTATTATTATTATTTATTTCTGAATTATAAGATTGATTGTTACAGACATGGAATTTCATTCTGTACTGGAGGCAATACTAAATGGTCTCTAGGAAACATTTAGCAGACTTCACTTGGCATAGAAAGATGGAGAGGGACAAAATGTGATGAGTATGGTCAACAAATTTGGTATTAGTTCTCCAAGCTTACAAAAATACACTGCTACTTCATATATACCAGTTTAAGCAAAAAAAATTTCTTGCTCTTACTGGCACCTCAAAAAACCCCAATTAGGGGCTACCACACATGCATTTCCATATGGAAAACACCAATTTTGGTGAAGGGATTGAAGAAAGAAAGTGAGGCCTTAGCCTGTGGACTTTTCACGTACAATGTAGTTCACATGGTGGAGAAATGTTGATCTTAATTGATAAATGGGAAATGCATACGATTCTTAACAAATGAAACAATTTTACATTTTATTTCATTGAAACTATCAATTATAACTGAAACAACAAACAACTATAAAATATGAAAATATGAGCTCAAAGTGCCCTCCTCCCCCCAAAAAAAATGCTATGCTAGTGTAACTGTGCTGCTGAATTTTGGTTTAGCTCCAGAGCAAAAATCATATGGGTGGTCACTCCAATCATATTGAAAGCATCACTCTTGAGATTATACATAATGAATGTTTGAAGAATTAGTTTCAATATAGTCAACCATGAATCACAATATCCAATATCTTACAGACTTAACACCAAAGAGAATAATGCCATTACAAAATAGCTACTTAGGACCATGAAAGACCAGATAGTTTACATGAATGCCAGAGGTTACTGACTGTAAATATATGTGAACTTCCTGCCTAAAGGCAACAAAATAATATATATTTATTGGTTATCTAGAATATAAGAATTGGAAAATAATATTATAGAAATTACCTATAAAATGTATTTTTGCAAGTATGTTTGACATATGAAAGTAGTTGTAGCCTCAGCAGGTGCCCAGTGAAGAACAAAAGTTGGCATATAGTATCATTATATGAACATTACTGAAAGAGACTAATATAGCAGTTAAGATATTCTTGCCTAAATTTACCTTTATAGGCAATATTCAATATCCCATTGATATGCTGTTGGAAAGTGAAAACATTTTTGAATGGATTAGCATCCTCATCCCTATAAGCTAAATTAACAAAATACACATAATATTCACATAATAAACGTATTTGACATTTTGATATTGTATATGATGTATCACATGTTAACATCGCATTAATTTGGTAATTTAATCCTTCTTTGGCCTTGTTATTGAAGCACTGTAGAATCAAGTGATTAGTCTCTAACAATTCTTAAGGATTCTAGCTGCTGAAGACTAAACATTTAGCTAGAACATTACAATTTAAAAATAATGCTGACTCGAATGGACAATGCTGCTGATAGAATTTATTTATAATCTCATTTGAAGTATGGCGATACAAAGCAAAATATGGGTCAGATTTCTAACTGATTACATCCATTATTCAGGATTAGATCTTTTCTCTATATTAGCTTTGAAGAGACTCATCTGTATCATGATAGCCAGTACAATTTAACTACTTCTGAATAAAGTATTTTTTGTAGTTGTTACATGATACTTTCCTCATCATCTTTTAAACCTCTTGAGCTAGCTTAATATGATTTTTTCTTTTTTAGTCCAAAGGGGCTTTGTCCCTGAAGGACTATTGTTTTCGTTTTGGCATTTTGCGTTGATTCACTATAAATGTCCAATTCACTTTTCAAATTGTCGCCACCAAACATTATCGCCCTATATAATATTTAAAGAAATTAAATAATGAAGAATCTGCATAAATGTATGTATGTTTCTCGCATTGTGATAAAACAACGGTACCTAGAGCCATCCAATTTTGAATAACGTATGTTTCCACCTGAATATGGGCATCTGGAAGCCCCAATTTGGAATTAGTTTTATTATCTATTTCATATTTTGTAAAATTTTAACGAATTTTTGATTAACAAACTCAACGATTTAAAAGCAAGCAATGGCAACACTCTACAGAGGAAAAAATCTTTTTATCTCCAGTGTGCAAGACTGTGTATCGGAAATTCTGAAGATATGCTATTTTGCTGTTTTTAAATATTTTGTGATATTGCTACTGTTGAACTGAATTTTATGGTTTAAGTGCGAAGAACGTGATATTTAATAAGTAAAGGTAACAGATCCCAGTGCAGTCAGAGTGACGCCAGCACGCGTGAATCAACACATCCGCCAGCAAACAGTAACACACCCGCAAGCCACTCTACCTCCATTCTGCAGCATGTACAAGACACCTTGGATGTTGTCATATCAATCAGAACCATTTGCCGTCAATTGGTGGCTAGTAGCCTGCACTCGTGACATCCACTAAGAAGACTGCATTGACCCTACATCATAGACACCAACGTCTGCAATGGTGCCTGTCTCGAGCAATGTGGACGACGGAATGGCACTGGGTTGTCTTCTCAGATGCGTCACGCTTCTGTTTCTCCAATAATAGTCACTGCGTGACAATGTGGCATCATGGCTTGGAGAGCAAATGCATATGATTTCAGGTCACCTCTAGTTCGTATTCAGGGCACTATGATGGTCCAACGATATGCGCATGATGTGCTACAGCTGGTGTCAATCCCCTACCTTCAGCAAGTGCCCAAAGCACTTTATCAGTAGAATAACACCTAATCACACATTGCTTGCATTAGCCAGTGCACTCTGCAATGAGTGCAGATGCTGCCTGGCCACCATTCTCTCCCGATCTCTCCCCAGTCGAACACATTTGGGATGTGACTGGATGTCATTTGCAGACCCTTCTACTGCCCTGTTCACAAGACGAACTGTGGCAAATGGTTGACAGGGAATGGAGAGCCATTCTCAGGACACCATCCATAATGTCACTGACTCTGTATCAAGACATGTTACTTCATGTATTGCCGTCCAAGGTGGTCCTACAACCTACTGAGCTGACACTGTTCTCACTCTTTATTATGATATTATTTTGAAATAGATATCACTTATTGTTCGTTGCTGTCCCTCTCTGTTTGCCGAGTTTCATCACTTTCTGGTCACTCCTTCTTAGTGTCGCATTTATCACTTGCAAATTAGACTTTGCTTTGTAACTCATTCTCACTAAAACCCGTGTTTAACATGCACTAAGCAGGTTCATCAACAACCTCTCACTCTATCCTTTTGTAAGAATTAACCTCTCACTTCAGCTCTTTGTTTGGAATTTGTAATTTTTCCATATTTCTGTATACCCATGTATACTTTTGTTCCTCAGCAGAGTTCTAACATTCTTATTTTTTTCATATTATTTTAGAAATATACACAGTTTATACACATGAATAATTCTGATATACAGAGGGTGTTTACACATTTTTAGAATGATTTTGGGGGCCATTAATTTTATGTTTAAAAGGTAAAGAGTATTTTTTAAAAGTTTCATCTAACAGCCTTTTCTCTGGACTATAGATCTACATTGTGATTTCCATGATAGAAGGGTCTTTTGAAAAATTTCTAAGGGTACTGATTTCCATTCTTCTTTCATAACTTCTTGGAGTCATCAATGGTGATGGGTTTGCATTCAGAAAGAGCTCTTTTCAAAAGAACACATGCACAATAATCGATAGGTGAAATGTCAGGGGGCTTTGCAGGAATTTGTTGAAAAGGTATACATGCGATACCTGCATCAGTCTTCGTTTTTTCAAGGAATGTAATGGTACTTTTCAAAGTATGACTTGCTGCTTTGTCTTAATGAAATTTCACTCTGTGAGTGTTATTAGAATAAAGAAACGGAATTTCTTTTGTAAATACCGGATGTCAAACTTTCTCTTGATAGTACACTGAATTGATTTTAACATTTTTTCCCATTCTTCTTATTCTTAATTTCCAATGTAAAAGAAACTTGCGACGATTATAAATCCCTCATTAAAACTTTCTTTCAATTGGCGGAACCAGGTTTATACATTTTTCCTCTTCATTTTCAACAATAGGTAGAACTTTTTTTGTTACAGTCATTTAGGCAAACCCATGCTTCATTAATGGTCACAATGTATTTCCATTTATTGCCTGCTACAAACTGTTTTGGATTGAGCTGTATGTCTTGGTAGATGCTGATGAACGTTATGTTTTTTAACTTTTTTAAGTTGTATATCATTGTGTATTGCTTTATCTATTGTTGCTACAGATGGATTTAAGATTTTACAATTGATTTAAAGATTTTGCAGATTTTCTTTTTGTTTCCAATGATTTAATTTTAGAAACAGTATGTACCTTTTTTGAGTAAGCATTGTACAATCTTTTGTATAAGGCCCTTAATTAACATTTCTGGCAATAAATTATTATACATTATACAAATCAAGAAAAATCAAAACACCTTCCTCTATATATTTTTTAATCAACATAGGCTGTACTTTCTGATAATCTGCATTCCTACAAGGAGTTTCCATTCCATTGGCAATGTAGTGAATTAATAAAAAATCATATTTACAGCTCATAAGCACTGCCCAGGGCATAAATAATAATAAAATGAGCATTTTTTTAGAAACAAGACATTTTACGAAAAAAATTTTTAATCTACATTGCCTATAACTACATTTTATAGCCAGTGGTTACTGCTTACCAAAATGTCAGTGACATATAAAATATATAAACCCACATGAACACAAATGCTTGTGTGATCTATAAATGCGTGTTTACTTGAAACTATACCAAAAGTATGGCAGTTTAACAGACTACTTAAATTGGGATGCAGATAATCAGAAGGTACCAAAAAAGCACATTCATTTTCTTTAATAGGCCATGTTTATCTAATGAAAACTAAATAGTGATTCATTGAAAGCTTCAGGGAAAAAAAGCATAATTCATCTTTATATGAATAAATTTTTCAATACTCAATTTAAGCAGTCATTCCAACTATAACACAAATTATAGGCTAAAATTAATTTTATACTATACCATATAGCCAACTTAAAGTGCAAATTTCAAAGAGTGCTACAACAGTTGTAGCTATCACTGCAATATAATGGTCAGTCAGTTGGAAGAAAAAAATTCCAGCCTAGATAGAAAAATAAATAACATAATTCATTTATAGTAAAAATAATACAAAAAATAAAAAATATTAACAACCATAGTCAAAAGATGAAACATTATAAATGAAAGATAACAGTGAGATAAATTTTTAATTTATAGTTTTAAGCCGAAAAACTATAACTTTGTATTAATTAAAAACAAGTACAACAAATTATTTTGCGAAGGTGCATAATATACAGTTTTAGAATTTTTTTTTTATTTAACTAATAATATAGTTCCTTAGAAATTTATTTTTAAACATCTATGATTGATTTGGTTTGGTTTATTTGATCATGGCAAAGAACTCAAGGCCTAGTTACTTAAAGGAATGAATGCCTTCACAGAGGACTGTCTAAGAGAAGCTAGCATACAGCCCTGCTACACATGGTAAAAATCATATGAAAATACCCATCACGTTTACTTGGAATCAACCCCCGGTTGAATTACCAATATTCAGCAACTTTAGAGGAAGCTATGTTAGAAAAGTAAGAATACAGCGGCAAGTGCATTTAACATTGAGTAAATGGGTATCTTGTTAATTTAGCGAGATATCGCCAAGCTGACAACGATTTTGGCGACTTAGTTTGTTGCCAAATTTGGCGAGCATTTGGCAAAATTTTGGTCTAGTCCTTGTATCACCATCATATGTATTGAAATTGAATAAATTTTATTAACCTATTATCGGACTCGTGCATTCAATCTATTATGAACGCGTAGGCATGCAACAATATTATTTGAAATGCTCATAACAAAACTCCAGACTTGAAAAAAATTTTTTGATGAAAATGAAAGATAAAAATATAATTCCAAAAATATCAAATTTCTCATTTTGGAAACTTAACTGTGTTCTGTTTCATATGTAAAAATTAAAACTCAAATAAAATATCAGACTTCTGCATGAGTAATAAAAATTTGAAGCTTTAAATATACATATAATTTCTTTCCTGTTGCTTAAAACTGCATTTCTTGCAAAATACTTTTCCATAACTGTTACATTAATATTACATTTATAAACTGTTTTATTATTATAAACATTATTTTAAACTGTCTTATTTTTTGTTTTGTGGCAAATATCTCACTCTTTCTGCCCCAACATAATTCTGAACATTAGAACAAAAAAAGTGCTTTTCAAGTATGAGATTATTTGTAATCAGTTCTTGATATTACTAACCTATAATTAGAAATTGAGAAATTAATTACTTTTTTAAAGATAAAAATTTCAGAATTCATGTTCACTGTGTAAAATGCTTGTATTTAAAACAAGTGTTTTTCATTTAGAATACAAGACAACAGTACGATATAAAACATATAAAACATTTAGGTACTACTTCTCTTACAAACATCTTACTCCAAAATTATTAGTTTCACAATCATATTTTATAAACAAACACATCAGCGAAAATACTTTTTACCTGAATTAAATACTATGTAACCAACTTTTTTCAAAAATAATTGTTTCTCAGTATTGAACTAATTTGTATGAAATATACACTAGTAATAATTTGCTATCAGTTTAATTTGTAAACAAGTTTGGCTCGTTAATATAATAAAAATATATGACATTTTACCTGAGTTAAATATGGAATGGAGGCAAAAAAGCAAAATCCACAAATTACAGCTAAAAACATAGAATGTCCTTGAAATCTCTGTTTGATATAATATGTATAAGCCTCTTTTAATGCTGATATTAAAGTTGCCATCAGTTTTATCTGCAAGAAGAAATTGAGAGATGAAAATTGGCATTACAAGAGGATACATAATTTATTAAACAACTGTTGCATCAGATTTTTAAAAAATTACCATTAGTGATTTCTACTTAAATATAAAAAAAATTATATACATATGGTCTAATTTAATGAATAATTGTTTTATGTATAAAGCTACATAAAATAGAACAAAACACATTAACTTTTGCCTAAAAGAAATTTTTAAAAACCTACCTATTTCATTTCTCCAGGTCAGCTAATAATATATAAACATTATTGAAATGTATAACAACCACTACACTTATTTTCAGCAAGCTATTTTTTGACTAATTTTAATTAAATAAGTTTGAAAATTTAAAGCATGTTTTAATACCTTCAAAATTTGGCATCTTAAAATCCGTAAATAAATATAAATGTTTTATAACATTAGCACAAAATGCATGCAGTTCAACATATGTCACAGACTTTTCAAATTCTAGCACAATTACAAATTGATACCCATTCCCATCTCAGTGGTAAGAATGAAATTTTAGAGCAAAAGATTTAATATTTGCACAGTGCATAAGGCAAACATGCTTACACAAAACAAAAGAGAAAAAAAATAATACTCAATTGATAAATCCCAAAATCAATCATCTTTAATTATTTTTAAATCAAAATTTTTTTATTCCATTCTCCAAAGTTAAGCCTGTTTTGGAATAAAAATAAATAATTTCAAGATACATACACAAAAGTAAGAATGCTGAAATAAATCTGTTCCAAACTTGACCGAAATGGGTTCATGGATTATGTCACTCAAAACATGCACTGTTTAAAATGAGTTACCTGACATCATATTATATGAAAATTATTCATTATTTATATAGCTAACATTAGCCATGTAGACATTTCTTGTCTAAAATTTTGTCATCACTCCAGTTATAGCTAAAAATCACTGTTATTTGATACCATACAGTAACTATTGTTTACCTAGCTGTGCAAACTATGTTTGATTATTTTATTTTACTACATGTTATTTTTAAGATGTCAGCAAAATATAAATATGTTACACAGAAACATGAAGCTAACAGACTTATAGAAAATGACACACTGTTAAAAACATTGCTGTTTATTACAAAGATGGTAATTTCAGTTGCCTCAGACTGTATAAAATCAAAATTGAATATTTTTTACATTCATTCCTGTTTCCTGAAATTGTAGATCATAAAATTAACAAAAAAGCTGCATTTTAGAAAACTATCGAAGTGCTACTATTTTGATTTGTAGAACAATGTATATATTTAATATATATCATTAAATTATCCATAATTTATTTCTTTTAATACAACACTACAGATATAGTGTTAAAAAATACATGCTGTACTTCATCAAGTTGTTTTATGTTTTATCGAGCAAAAAATTAATTATTATCCAAATAATAGTAAAACATAGCTGTTCATTAAGAGTTGTGTGGGGAAAAGAAATCAAAAAAGAGTTCATTATTTTATAATAATTATGTAAATGTAAGCATGTAAAAGTACTACAATACATACTTTTTTAATGTTATACAATCAGTTATTTTATGCTGTTTATTTTATATGTATTTATTTTGTGGTAATTTATAAAAAGAATTAATTGTAGAAAGTAGTTACCAAAACATATCTCAAAAACTATAATCAAATATAAATGTACTTCAGTTAATTCAGATAAATGCTGTTCTACTGTACTTAATTACAAATAGTAATGCGCATTAAAAATTATAAGAAGTATAAAAATAAACGCACATTCAGCAGTTAATTTGTAATGCATACACTTTTATCAACAATACATAAAAATTAGTAAATATATCATATGTTTACATCATGTTTAGACATTTGAAAGTTACATAAAGAACAATGATGCATTGGAAACATACAATACAGTTGTTTTACCTTCAAAAACCATTTAGGCATATTACATGATAGTCCATGTAATGTTTCAAATTTTTAATATGGGGATTTAACAAATGAACTAACTATCAGTTCACTTTCTGTGGATGACTTCTACATTAAATGAAAACATGAAATTTTGCAAAGAGTCATCCAGAACTTTTATCATTTGATGTTATGCTGCAAAGATATTTTTTGTAGTGAACACATTTAATATACATCACCTTACTCTTTCTGCCTCAATCTACAATCTACACATCTCAGTGTTAATACTTATAGCAAAATTTTTTTTATACAGCAATAAAAATTATCTACCTCAGAATCTAAACCCAGACACAAAAGTACAATAAAGAAAAGTACACCCCAGCATGAAGGCAGCGGCATAGAGCCAATCACAATTGAATAAATAACAAAAACATTGCCAGGATCTGTAACAGAAAAAAATGAATAAAAATTAACTTAGAAAAGCAATAAACATAAAGGAAATTAATTATTACAGAATAATTATAAATTATTGCAATTTTTTTTAATGCATAGAAGCTAAGCTAGCATAACAAAGTTGTTAAATTAATACAAAAAATATATAGTTACAAAAATTTACAACAGAAATTAAAATATTAAATTCTAAAAGTAAATTTTTATTTTTATTTATTTATTGCATTTTCACAAATGTTTCCTGAAAATTATAAAAAATTTGAAAAATAAGAATACATCTGTAATATAAAAATTGTTAAATGCTAAGGTATCTAAAACAAAAATTAAGAGAAACAATTGTCTTCCTTAACTGAAAAATAAGAATACATCTGTAACAAAAAAAGCTGTGCTAAAAAAGTGCTAAGGTATCTAAAATTTTAGAGATACAGTTGTCTTCTTTAACTGCTAACAAAATTTAGAAAGTTGGACATAGCAAAAATGTCAAGCATAAGAAAGAGATATAATGCTATTAATAACTGAAGTTTTAAAGGGAGAATAAATAAAAACTACAAATAATATGTTTGCATGTTAAATATATTCTGTAAAAAGGAAAACACATTCTGCATGGTATTTTTAAAGTAACATGAAAGTTGCCAATAATAAATTGCACCTGCATTTTTAAGAAATGATACAGCATCTCAGAAGCTTTCAAAATCTTCAATGCGTAACATTGCGTTATGCTTTTATCTTTTAATCACTAAATAAAAATATGCAAAATTTGATGAATTATGAAGTTATTTTTATAAACATATATTTTTCATATAAGAAATAAATTACTTTTATTCATCATCTATCAGTCTTAAATCAATACAACTATTTATTAGATGGTCACTAACACTCAACAGGCATTGAAGCCTTACTTTTTTTTTTTTTACTTTAATGCAACCCAACATGTGCTAACAGTACTGTTCCATTAAACTAATTCTACAATTTTATTTAATACATAGCTTTTTAACATATAAAGCAGTTATGCTAAAAAAATCAATGAAAGCTTCAAGGGTATGTTGCAAGTTATTCTGAAGGCTGCATAAACTCTTAAATAATAAAAAGCATGTATATACATAAATATTATCCAAGTTTGAAATTTATTGTTTAAATCAATGAATTTAAAAAATAATAACAATAAAAATAAAAAAAATAAATAAATGCTCATTTGAAGCAAATACACACCAGGCCATGTTAAAAAAATCCACATAAATTTCATATTCAAAATGTTCATCAAATGGTTCTTACCAGATCAGAGACTCACAATAAAAGGATTTTAACTAACTATTAATTCATTCAAATCTTGAACATAAGATGATTTTCAAATTATGCATTCAGTCTTCGTGCAAAAAAATAACCATTAAAAGGATGAAAAATTGTAATTATCTTTAATAAGACATTTCTAGTTGATTGAAAATATAGCTATATTAGATAGAATTCAATTTTAAATTGAATACTTTATACTATTCATATATAAAAGATTTTATACAATTTATCCACACATTTTTCCTTCGGTTTCAAACTGATTATTGAAAAATGGTTAGTGATCAAATCTGATTGAAATTTAAACTCATCCTGAAAATGATAAATTCCAAGCATACATTCTCATTCAAATTTCAGTACAGAAACTACAGAATACAAGCCATTCTGCTGCATAATGGACACATTTCGTACATAAATTTACACTCTTCTTTAAAATATCAAATACTTAGAATTTTTGTAAGAGTATTTTATTTTAAAAAAATTAGGCAAAAATACCAGATTTTTTTAATACATTTTAAGGCATTTTCTGATTACCAGAACCCCTACTGAAAAGCTGTGAAAAAATATTAATGTGCCAATGCACATTGCCAAAAAGTATTTATACAGTAGGAATTTCAGTGTTTTAGCACAGCAATGAACCTAATATTGCAGTTTTCATCATCTTTGTAAAATCTCAGATTTAGCTTTCAGCATGCATATTGCACAATGTGCCCCCCCCCCTTTTCATCTCATTTTCAGATTTTGGCACAAGGCTGTGCAAGATGACTTTTTTTTTTTTTAAGTGAATATAGATTGTTGTGTACATGAGGAGAACAGCAGCCAAAGAAAAAAAGTCTTCATATCTTATATGAAAAAAGGAGAGCGCAAAATAACGAAAGCTAGATACATCGTTCAAACAGATGAAAGATAACCAATTATACATTCTTCTAAAAGTTCACAATAAGTTCCTGAGTGCTTAACTTTGTGGTGGAGGTGCGAAAAATCCAAAAGAACTCAATTTTAATTATACTAGTATACAATCATAATCAAATATCCTTCCACTATCTTACATATATATTTTCGAGTTAAACATAAACTATAAGTAAGAACTGCATGCACTTACCATCACTTAAAGCCTCAAAGAATGGCTTATTTGTTTTAAATGCTAAATGGCCTATAGTAGCAAACGTAATACATCCAACCATTAAAACAGTTAATAATGTGACAACTGTTAATACAATTGTATCCCTGAAATAGGTATAATAATTTTAAAACATTATACTGTCACAGAAATTTTTAAAATAAACATATTCTCAAAAAACACATAAAAATAACTAAACACATTTTAGTTAAAGTAATTTAGCCAGAGTAAGAACAATTAAAATCAATTGTTGTTAGCATCCTAACATGTGGAACAAATAAAATGTTATACAGAATACTATATATAAAGGGAAACAAAACACGGAGGACAAAATACAATACATACCTGACTTAAATGTACATAGAGCTGCAGTAAGATAAAATAGTTAAAAAAGATTTAAATTTTCTGATTTAAGCTAAAAGGAAGTACTTAATAAAGTAAGCCTCCCTTATTACAGCCTGCATGACACCTCATTAAAAAGCATGAACACAAAAATAAAAGAATAATAATCTAAAAATATGCAAATAAAAAGTAAAATAATGCAAACTATAATCATTGTAAAATAAAAATGAAATAATTGTAAAATAATAAATAGAATAACAACAAAATCTAATTTTAATTTTATCACATATTTTATTTTTAAATTTATAGTTATTATTAACTATATTATATCTATTTATTGTCTTCTATTTTTGTTCATATGTCTTTGTTGATGTCACTCTTGTTCCTGATTTCAGTTTATAATTAATACATACATACACACATACATACATAAATATATACACACACGTTAGCCAAAATTACCTTCATATGCATGAAATCATGGATTTCTCAGAAACAGCGAACTATAATTGTATGAATTTGTGTGGAATGACTCATAACATCCAAATACATAAATACAAAAAAAGAAAAAATACTCGATATAAAACTGTAGCATAAAACAATAAAAATCGTAATATATTAGAGGGAGAATTTATTAAAAAAAGAAAGAAAGAAAAGGAATCATGAATTTAATATGGAATGTCATCTCTCTGTCTTGTACATACATATCACAATGTGTTTTCATGTTGACAATAATGATATTAACCACAGCTTGGAAAATCCACTCCTCCAGCAATGCAGTCTTCAGAGCATTTACATCTCTAAGAAGATGATGTTTTCTTCCACCTGCTTTTCCAAAATAGTCCCATGAGTTCTCCTATTGGGTGAAGATCAGAAGATTTTGTTGCCCATGTATTTACTCAATGTCTTAAGATGTTCGTCACTGATGTCAAGCTATTCATCAGTGATGTTTCTTCGATGTGAACGAGCATTGTTGTTCATAAATCAAAAGTCAGATCTATATGCACCTCTGAAAAATCTTACATAAGGTTTTAAAGTCACTACTCTGGCTGGTCACAGATCCACTGCTGAAAATGTGTAAGAAAGTACATTCATCAATAGTTACTTTTCTCCAGACCATCAGACCTGCATTGTTGAAATGGTCATGTTCCATAACATATGCTAGAAAATTTCATGTTCCTAATTCCTTCCAGATGTAAACACGTTTAGAATCAGATGTTAAATTAAAACTTGAGTCATCAGTAAAGAGAACATGGGATCATTGGTGCATCTAGCTCTGATGTTATTCCCACTGATCAAAATGTTCCCTGTTTTCTTGTGAAGACAGTGAAACACATACCTTTGGCTTTCTAGTATACACAATTTTTTTTTATTAAGCCATCTCTATACAGTTTGCAGTGACAAAGTAATTGAAGCTGTGTCTGTAATCTCTGTCAAACAGAAGACTTCTTGTTACAATGGGCTGTTATTTTCAGATATCAATCTTGAAAAAGCAGTTGCTTTTCTTTATGACCTTGCCCCTGATTCCTTACAATGGTCTTTTCTAAACTTTTTGAAATGTTTACACATGTCACTGCTTCCATGATTGTCTGCCCTGCTTCTAAAAGGCCAATGATTCAATACATATGTTATGTTGCAGAAATTTACACAGATATTCACTCTGCACAAAGCACTTGATTAATTGTCAGCTGATGTGATGCTTTGATTTGCATATCAGATACAATCTGATAACTTATGATTGAGTAATAGTAATTAGGCTTGTCTTGCAGACATTCCCTGAAAAATGGATTACATTGATTGGATGTTTCACAGTATAAGGTTTATCCATCAAAAAATGTTTTAAATAAAGTTAGGGAGGAAAGCATGAAAGTAGTAATCACCACCCAAAACTATGATTTTCTGCTAATGTTTTGGTAATTTTTCAAAGCCTTCGGCACAGAAACATGACAGCTGCGAGTCCAAAAACAGATTAACCTCATTTTGAACATCCTGTGCAGAATGGGAGATAGCACCAGCAAGATGCAGCTGCAGGTGTGAAAAAAGGTAGAATTCCGAAAGAGCGATGTTTTGGCCTTATTTTGGCTGTGGCAAAAGATCTCATTTGAGTAAATAGAGAGACCAGCTGATGAATGCAGACACATGCAGTGTTGCATTATCTTGATGGAACATTACCTTTTTGTGCCGGAATTCAGTTCAATGTTTTTCCTTGATAGCAGCATCAATGCGGACTAGCATCTCGATGTACACCTTACTGTTGAGGGTGTTACCTTTTTTCAGACTTCCTATGATCTTTTTATTAGTCAAACTGCACTTTGTGACACTACTGACGGGCTCACCAGACACAGATCAACCTCCCTTTTCATCCTGTGTTGTTGAAGTAAATCCACTTTTCATCACAAGTGATGGTCCAGTCCATAATTTTGTCCTTGTGTTGATATTCGAGCAGATCAGGGCAGGCCTGAACACATATGTCCTTATCTGCTTGAATCAGCTCATGCAGCACCCAGTGATTGATCTTTTACGTCAAGTTTACGCAATGCATAGTGCGACTAATGGACACTGCACTAACATCTAACTCCTGAGCAAGCTCTCGAGTGGTTGCATACTGATCTTCTTTCACTTGCAAGTGAGTCTCATCAACATCAGTAGGCTGACCAGAGTGCTCTGCTTCTTGAATACCATAGTCCTTATTTTTGAACTTTCGGTATAAAACCTTCCCAGTGCCATATGATACAACATTAATACCTAAAGTTGTACACATGATTTGGACATTCTGTAGCTGACGTTTTGCAGTAGAACTGGAAGTAAATCATGATTCTAATCTGGTAGTGTGATAGTTCCATTTCAGACATCTTGTACTTAATGATAACAATATTTTTTTTACAAATTTCACAACACAGTATTCTCTCATACTCTTCCTTTTGAAAATAAAATGCTAAGTCTTCCCTTCCTGACTATGTACTTATGATTAAACCATACTTTAAAAATTGCAACAAAACACAAAATAATTGACTAAAATTAAATACATGCAATAATTCATATAAAAATTGCAATGTGTGTAAAACTATAATCAACACCTAACGTATTTTGCCATAGAATGTTTTTGATAAAGTCACCAAACAGTGCAATTTATTGCCAATAATAGATAAGCATAACATCAAAACATATACATAAGAATTTTTTTTTTTGATTTTATATAATCCTAATTTCCAGTTAGTCAAATTAAGTTTGCCAAGAAGTTATAATTTAATTTATACTTAATTAAATTAATACTTAACCTAACACAAGTCTTATACTCTTAAAAGAAAGGGATAGGGAGATCTAGATATTGTACTGAACTTTGTTTCTCTAATTAGGTACTACTAAAAGACTAAACTGGCAAATTTCTAATAGTGAAGCATCTGATATTTACCACTAGGGAATCAGATTTTTCTTATATTTATACTGATTGAAGGATTTACCAGCTTTTAAAAATTACAAACTGATGTGATTTTATGACAGTCTGATTTTTAAAACTTAAAAAATCAGAATGTGTACACTATTGAAGAAACTAATTTCTGGAATTTTAATAACCAATTTTTGTAAAATTTAATTATAAAAATTATTATATTAAATTAGTTAAGGAATGAAAGGAGGATTAAAAATGATACTGTAACATATAATTTGAGTAAATGTTCCATTTCCATAATAGTTTATCTAAAATTGCTGCAGTTTTTCTAGTTCTACAAATTTTTATTAAATTAAAGTAGAACTGGTAAAATATTCAGGGTTTTAAAGTAACTGCTCTCCATAAGTATTTAAAACTAATACTTTTAAATCTTTAAGAAAAATAGCCTGAAGTTTACAGAATTATGAATAAATGATTAAATATACATGGCATGAATTGCTAAAATTAAATAAAAATTAATTTTAGCAATTAATTAGCAATTCTTGAGAAAACTAAACATAACCTGTAATCTTGTACTGTTCTCAAGTCTTTGTTACCAGCTGTAACATCTTCAGCTATTTTCCAATGACCACTTTGGAAGTTCTTGGAAAAAGGATATTTCCTAACAACTACTTAGAAGTTCTCAGGAAAGTTGAAAGTGACCTGCAGTCACATGCCATTCTCAAGTCTTTCTTTCATTCATAGTTGCCCAAAGGAAAAACATTGTTTTGATACCTTACATCCATTTATAGGCGTTTTATTATGCATTATCATGGACCACTCATTTTGAGTACCAAGTCGGAACCAAAAAATTCTCAAGGAGATTTTCCAGGCTTGTCATCATTACATCCGTGGTCAATCATGATGCTGTAGCCAATCAAGAGATGCTCTGAAAAATTACGGACAAATGATAGTTCAGGATGTTATCCCGACACACCCAGAACAATTTGAACAAAACAAGGAATGCAGTTCCACAGTGAGAATTAGTTAATGAGTTAGTTGCAGTGAAGCAGAGAGAGTTCTCTTGCATTTTTCAACTCTGTTGCTCTGCCAAGAGCATTCATATCTCTCTGTGAAGAGATTCAGTGACTGGTAGCCAGATTTGTCGCCACCTAACATGAGAGCAACCTGCTCGAAATGGCCACCACCAGTCAAGAGAGGTAACAGCAAAGCTGTTTACTGCATACCAGGATTTTTTTTTTGGCCTTGCATCATAAGAGGAAAATTTCATGAGAACTTTAAATGAAATATAAACTCTAAATAATGGAAAATAACTTTAATCAATTTCATGCAGAATCTTTTTGTGTGTGTTTTATATTTTTTTTCTTTTTCCGATGAGAATAATATTTTATAAATTACTTGCACACAGCCTAAAACAGAATCTTAAGTAAATTAAATACACTATCTCCTGAAATTAAGATAGAATATCACGTCAAACAAGTATTAATTTGATAACAGAAGGATTATTACAACTGTGAGAACTTTTGGTATCTTATTTTTTGAATAAAAAACTTAAAAAAGAAGATTTTATATTATGCTGCATGGTTGTTGTTTTTCACATCATGTGGGGTACCTTTATTTATTAAATTTTATATTCTTTGCACTTAAAACACATAAAATTTAATTCAACAGCAATATCACAAAATATTTAAAATCTTATCAGCAATCTTATCAGAATCTTTAGAATCTTATAAAAAAATAATATCAGCATATCTTTAGAATTTCTGATACACAGTCTCGCACGCTGGAGATAAAAATGCTTTTTTCCGTACAGTCTTTAAAATCAATGAGTTTGTTAATCAAAAAATTGTTATAGTTTTACAAAATATGAAATAGATAATAAAACAAATACAAAATTTGGGCTTCCAAGTGCCCATGTTCATTTGGAGGAGTATGTTATTCAAAATTTGATGGCTCTAGGTGCCACTGTTTTTTCATAATGTGAGAAACATTCATGTATTCATGCAGATTATTGATTACTTAGTTTCTTTAAAATAATTTGGTGGCAACAGTTTGAAAAGTGAATTGACATAAAATGCCATTTTGAAATTAACAGCCTTTCTGGACTAATGGCCTTTAGGAAAAGTACAAATGTGAAAAGTAATAAATACATTAATCGGACAACTATTGTATAGTCAATGGATTTTTTAAATAAACTTATAAATTTGTAAGCACACTATATGAAACTAATACTTAACTGACACCTTAAAATATTATTGTTCTGCTTATGGCAGGATCCCATTACAATGCTTGGTCCCAAAACAACACCCAGTGAATGGAATGACTGGGCTAGAGCATACAATAACACCTATAAAAACAAATTTTTAATGCATGAATATTAAAATTAATTAGGTTCAATATTCATGTTACTAAACATATGCATATTCATACGACAAATTTCAAAATTATTATACAGACACTGAAAAGCACAAACTGTACTCATTGCTTGCTCATGTTCTACTAATATTAAACTAAAAACATGCCAATATTTAAAAAGATATTTAGCACATCTTTCAAAAAAAAACCATAGTTAAATGAGAAAAGTTTTTTTTTAATTAAAAAGTGATATTTGGAAGGAATTGATCAAGATCTTATTTTAATTATGTGGTCCTAATTAAATAATATTTAATTAAACAATTTTTTTATTTTCAGTACAAGTAATTATAGCTAAGCAGTTCAATTATAAATTATTATTTTGCATTCAGTATGAATAGCATAACATCATATTACAATATAGCAAGTTACTTTCATTTTAACAGAAGCAGTAGATTCTAAATATTTATGGCTATAAAGCATTTAACATCGATGTTTAAAACTGGTTTACTGCATCCAGCTCCGCCTTCTTGTAATTTTGTATATATTTAGAGACAAAATTTTTGGGGGTTTAGTTGCTTAACTGATTATTATATAGTATATAAAAGCCATCTCCTTTAAGAAGAAAACCTTTCTGCAGAACTCTGCAGGAAAATGGGAAATCCACAAATATTTCCAAACAACTTTACTCAACTATCCTGTTTTGACACCAAGAATTTTACAACTCTAATTGAGCTTATTTCTACAGCCTTTGTTGAGGATAGGATAATTTGAATATGGTAAAGTACACTAGAACTAAAAGCTCTAGTTGAAGGTATGTCTTCATGGAAGACTTTTTTACAGAAACAACACATGGGATAAATCCAATTTTTGTAATAAACTCCTTTTATCATATCATCGAAGTAAAATGAACTGATCAAGAAAAACAAGATTTTTCTATTCTGTAATTTATTCCTTTTTAATGAGATTATATTATTGTGTTCAATCTCGAATTACTCTTTTCTGTGAAATTATGTAGATATTAATGCTGTTATTCTTTTTCTTCCATAAGAAATGAATGCATCATTATCAATCCTGAATATTTCTCAAAATTCAAGCTTTCTAACATTTAAATAATTTGTCTAAAGTAAAATTAATTTATCTGCTTATTTATTTTCAAACTGAAAGCTTTCTGGGATAAGTTTAACCATTTAATTAAATACCAACTGGTGTGTCTGTCATGTTTTCACTAATATGTTTTAAGGTACTTCTCCCACCTTCTTCGCATGTCTTCATGGTGTAGTGGTCAGCACGCTGGATGCATAACCCAGAGGTCCATGGTTCGATTCCTGGAGAAGGCATTACTCATTTTTCATGTCTCCTGCTTCAAAATAACCTAATGTCTCTGCAATGTCTGTGACTCTTCATGACTTTGGATTTATATTTATCAGTTATACATGACGCTAATCTTGAAAATAAGAAAAATGTCATCATCAAGTGTAATTGCAGTTATCTATCTTTTGGCAATCATATCCATAAATAAATCTCAGTACTGTTAAATATTACTCAACCCTAAATCCAGACAAGATTATCAAATATTTTTTAAGGAGATAAAATATGTAATTTAATTAGCAGACTAAATTATCTAATTTAATTAGCAAACTAAAACTAAATTATCTAATTTATTGAATTAACAAGTTAGTGATTTGTATGTTTAATTCTTAAAATATCAGCTAAAAAAATTTTACAGAAACTAAAGTGAATCAATTATTAATTGCTAATTTTATCCTTTCTCAGCTCGATGTAATTTATCAATAATATATAATTGATTCAATAATTATAATATAGCACTCTGAAATTATATAAGATTATTCATAAATTTTCTAAACTGTTAAAATTAATTTTTTTATTTCATATCTGCACTACTGATAACAATTCAATGTTCAAGTAGCATAAAATCATATCATTTCAATAACCTTACATAAACTTTTTTTCCTAAGTTTTATTTTCTGATACATGATTCTCTAGTTTTATACTTCTAATCAATTCATAATTTTACTATAATAAACCAATATAAGCACTCATTTTTTGTGAAAAAAACTTCAACAGCTTTAAATAAATTAAAATTTATTACTATTATCACAAAATACATTTGCTCTATGATAATCCTGTTGAAGATCAAAATTATTTGAAATTGTTGATGATCATCTTAGAGAAGGTCCATTATATTTAGATACTTAAATGCTTTCTATTCTATCATGCACTGTCTTTTTTCACTACTAGGAAAAGCATAGAATAGAGGATTTATAAACAAAGAAACTTGGGGAGAAAAAGAAAAAAAAGATCACTTTTCTACGAGAGCTCAAGAGAATGTTATCACAAAGAGATAAAATATCCACTTTATTAAAACATGAAATAACAAAAAAAAAAAAGATGAAAACAGATCAATCAATTATATTTGCATGATGTTATCTTAAGATAGGTTGCAAAGGTTTCGTTCTTCCCCGCATGTAATATATGGATAAAGTCTTATCTTGCAGTCTTCATGCA
This sequence comes from Stegodyphus mimosarum, assembly GCA_000611955.2. Taxonomy (NCBI): domain Eukaryota; kingdom Metazoa; phylum Arthropoda; class Arachnida; order Araneae; family Eresidae; genus Stegodyphus; species Stegodyphus mimosarum. The sequence continues at coordinate 267,595 of KK118922.1, forward strand.
TACATAACAATAGTGAGGTTTTTTTAATTTAAAAGCTCTTCAGCAAATTTTAATTTCAGTTCAATTCAAATGTTTGTGAAATATAGATAATTACAATATGTTAGGATAAAATACAATACTTACCCTAGGGCTAACCATTTGGTCCCAGTCAGGCTGAAAAAGAAGTCTGAGCCCATTTTTAGCCCCTTCCAGAGCTACAGTTCGTAGAAAAATACTGAAGAGAAGTATATAAGAAACTATAGTCAAAATATAAATGGTAGTCCCTCTAAAAAAATCAGTCTTGCGAAGAGCAAAATAAGTCAGGATCCAAACAAATAACACAGATGCCAATAACTCAAAACGCAACTCGCCAGATTCTTCAATGCTATTACTTTTCTCCAGCATTTTCACGCTGCAAATAAAAAATTTAAAAAGAATTATACAATAAATAAAGAATTAAACAAAATAATATTGCAAATACGAAAATAAACAGAGTTGCTGAGCAAGCAGAAACTCAAGAATTAAAACGATGACTTGATTATGTAATCAATATTAGAATTTTTACTAACTACTTTTATTTGTCAAAAATCTCAAACAATCACCCTGCCTACCAGAAATCCGATCTGGAATAATCACCAGTGCTCAACAGTCTTATCTATTCACTCAAAAGATAGTTAAATGGCATCATTTACATAGCCTACTATTAGAACAATTTACTTGCATAGTAAATGTTAGAAGATATTTAAAAATGTTTTCTAATTTCTTAAAATTTAAAATACTTTCAAGCATCTAAATTGCTAATAAAAAGTTTAGCTGATGCTTGAATAACACAGGTATTAAAAGAAGCAAAACATAGTTTAGAAAATCTGCATATAAATTATTTGACTCTTTAAATAATTAACTACTATTTTCTGTTCACATAAATTTTGTCACTAACATATACAGTCAATTAATACCTATTTGATATCTCATATATAAGGCTACTATAAATGATTCAATGAATATCAAAATACTGTGTTTTCAAAAGTATTAAATAATAAGAGTAAAGAACTAGAAAGTCACTAAGTGTTTCTCACACACCAAAAAATTACTTATATGTGCCTTGTTAGTCACTTAACACACATTCATTCAACTATTAGGTTTACAATAGAAGAGAAACACGCCAATGTGACAATCAAATTCGCTGAAACAACCTTGTATTTGGCGTACATTTACAAAAACACTCAATCGATTTCGAGGGCAGCTACAGGTCCCTCCTCATCAGGAGAACAAAATATCTAGAAAGGAATCCCCTTTCCTAGGAATCCTAGAAATCCCCTTTCTAGATATTTTGTTCTCCTGATGAGGAGGGACCTGTAGCTGCCCTCGAAATCGATTGAGTGTTTTTGTAAATGTATGCCAAATACAAGGTTGTTTCAGCGAATTTGATTATTAGGTTTAGCCCATATTTGTTGAAGCATGGCACCCCATGTCAGGATCTCCTGATTTAATGCTGTGTGACTTCTCTTCAGGATATGTTAAGGACAGTACACGCCCACTGCCAGCAACACTGGTCGAATTCAGAGAGCACAGCAGAGTTACAGTGATGACCATCCGCAAGATAATATTATATAAGGTATAGCTTGAACTTATTCAGCCTATTATTTTCCTATACTAATCATTACAACATGAGCAATACTTTTGAAAATATCGTGTCAGTTATTAGATTCTTTGAATAAAGTAAGTTAGAAGAGAGGAATTATTTCTTTAAAAATCATAAGGTTTATAACATTCACTTACAAGAATGTGGCCTATTTATTAATTTTTAAGTTTATACCCTCTGTTTGCATAATCAACCATCTATGTATAAAGTACCTAATAAAAAATATTGGAGGTATCATATGTATTATTAATACCAGATATCAAAACTAAAAAAAAAAACTACAGCTGATCAGCTGATGTCTGTACATTTTAATATAGTGAATAAGAAAATACACTATGATACTGATTACCTGCACCCTATGAAAAGTTTCTAATTTAATGGGTGACTTTGTGAATTGACAAAGAACGATTATTTGGTTACCTTTACAACTCATAGGTATTATTTTTTTTTCTTATATAATAATAAGAAGAAACAAAACATTTTATGAAAGAAAAAGTATGTATAGTTGATATTTACCTTTTAACAGCTATGCATATTGTTCACTTAAATGCAAATCATGTAAATCCACATGTACTTAAACATATGTTTGTCATGCATATGCACGAGTTGTCGCATATACAGTCAAAAATACGTCAAAAACAGGGCAAGTCAGTCAAATGTTATTGGGACTGCTGATAATCTGAGTACCTAGACTAGTATTATATATTTCCTGGTTTTATGACATGGTCAATTTTTTCTTAATTCATATACACTCATGTAAAAAATTCTGCATGAAATTGTGGATTTCTCAGAAAGTGTAAACTATAATTTTATGAATTTGTATGGAATGATACATAACACCATTAAATATAAACACAAAGGAAAAAATTGAAGTGTAGTTCACATGATATAGTGTAACATGAAACAATTAAAATAGTAATAACATGTAAAAGCAGACTTCAGGAAAAAATTAAGGCTTATGAATTTAATAAGGAATGTGATCTCTCCTGACTTATATACACACATTACAATGTGTTTTTATGGTAGCAATAAGTTGTTAACCACAGTTTGGGGAATTAAGCTACATTCCTCCAGCAATGCAATCTTGAGAGCATTTTTGTCTTTAGAAAGATGTCTCCCTGCACTGCTTTCAAAAGGTTGTCCCAAAAGTTCTTTATTGGGTTAAGACCAAGAGATTTTGTTGGCCACAGTATCCGCTCAATATCTTTCAAGGAATTCATTAGCAAGGTTTGCTTGACATGGACAAGTATCATGATCAATAAATAAAAACCGTATGCACCTCTAAAAAGTCTTACATAAGGTTCTAAGACCTCATCCTAATATATCTGGGCATCCTAATATATCTGAAAATGTGCAGGGACATATGGCCGTCAATCATTATTCTTCCCCATATAATTACACTTGTATTATCGAAACAGTCATGTTCCATAATGTTTGAAGGAAGATTCTGCATGCCTGACTCCCTCCGTGTCTAAACACACTTAAAATTAAATGTTAAACTAAACCTTGACCCATCAATAAAGAGAAGATGGGACCATTGATATTCACTCCAGTTCTGATATTTTTACACTGATTACAGTAATTCCTTTTTTGTTGGGAAGACACTGAAGCACACACTCTTGGCTTTCTAAGATAAAGGCCTTTTTCATCAAGTCTTCTGTATACAGTTTGCCAGATACAACAATTCCAGTGATGGATGAAAGCTCTGGACTTAACTGCCAAGTATTATACTTCCTATTCTGACAAACAGTTATTGCTAGTTATCAGTCTTGAGAAGTAGTGGTTATTCATTTGCAATTTTGTCCAGGTCTCCTTGAAATAGTTCCAGAGTTCTGAGATAATTTTCATAGCATAGAGACTGTCAGTCTTGAAGTATTCCGACATCTCATTGCTTTCATGTTTGTTTGCCTTTCAGAAGAAAGTCATTTAGAAAATGACTGTTGATTTGCCACTTCATAAATACTTCTAAATGATATTTTAGAGCCATAATAGATCATTCTGAGTTCTTACACACTGAAATTAAGCACTGTATAAAGATATTCACTATACATAAAGCACTTGATTCACTGTCCTATGACTTCTGGATGGATAATGTTAATCAAGCTTGTCTTTCATAATTTCTCTGAAAAAATGGATTACATCAATTGGATATTTCAATGAATATAATTTTTTGGGGTGGGAGGGGGCTATGCAAAGATACATTTGGACTAAGTGCATATATGGGTATGAATTTCATCTGCAGATATTCCAAACTATTGCAAATCCCTAAACAGCTTTCAAATTTATTCAGAAAATCTACTCGTAATTCTGGGTATAGTGTTGCGCAGTTCAAACATATATTATTCAAGATTTAAGTACTGCTGAAAGTGAATAAACTAAAATTAAAGGAAGCAAAAGAAAGCTTCAAGTAATAAAAAATTCCACTTACCAAGAAAAGTCAATGTTAATATTGAATTATATTTCGATAGTCAGTTCAACAGTACCTTGAACAACACTTAATTACATAAATAAGGTTTTATTGCAGTAACATTATAAATATTTATAGCAAAATTTAAACTCACTTTAAAAATTCAACTGCTGGATGTGATATATTTACAATAAATTTTTCATCCATTACATTCATATGCGACAAATTTCCAGTTTGTGAAGCAGCAGGAACATCATCAATGTAAAAGTTTGGGAGAGGTGATGTGACCATACTGGAATTATTTACAGCAGCATCAAATGAGTTCGTAACTATAAAAGTCTTTTCGTCACTAGGAGATGCCAAATGCAGAATCGAATGAACTGAATCATGACATGAGTCACTGTTCCAAGTATTGGTACAACGGGTCCATCGAGGTGGTGAGTAAAAAGAATTGAATGTGTAGAACATAGTCCAAGAGGTTAACACACTGAAACAGGCAGTAAGCCAAAATGAAATCATCATGCTTGCAACACCAATACCTATAAAACATTAAAAGAAAATTTTTATAAAAATTAACATCTTCTCTTCTCTTCTCTTCTCTCCACAAAAAAAGAGAGAGACAGAACACAGGAAATTTGGTACTCTTCTGTTATGCACCTGCAACTTTTTTGGCCCCTCTGAAACAGAAGCCAACACATGCTGAGACCATCCACAGTATCATCTGGGAACTGTAAGCATGTGTACAAACAAGAATAATTAAATATACATATTATTACAATACTGCCACTAAACTGTGTGACAGATACAGAAGAGAAAAGTACCAAAATTCCATGCAGGTCAGTGCTAATAATTTCAGCTTAAAAGTTACAACTTTTGTTCTTTGATTTTTGCAATAAATAGTTTATTTTCACTTATTTAATGTGTGGATATGTGTTTATAATATTTAATATGTGTATGATAAAAATAAAAAAAAGAGAGACTGGTATGAAATTTAAAAGGTTTACATTTTTTTAATTTTAAGGTTTTACTGGATTTAAAGGTTTGGTTTTATTTGATTATAGCAAAGCACAGTAGGGTTATCTGTCTAAGTGGAGGGATGTCTTCAAGGAGGACTTTCTTTGGGAAACTGGCTCGTAAATACATACAGAAAACCATTACAGTATTTCCATGTTTGTAAGATGCATTAATTAACCTATACATTTTATTAAAGACTAATTATGAAATCTTGGAACTTTTAATTAGAGTCAAGAATTAACAAATTTACTTTTAATATCAGAAAATTAGATGTTTTAAAGGAATTTTTATTCATTCTTTATTTATTTATTTTTTCTTTCCGTTTCTTCCCATTATGTAACTCTCAATGTTTAGTTTTTAAAGCTGATACTTCAAAAAATATATCTGAATAGAACTTGATAAATTAAACATTACATTAAGTTTACATCTACATCAGTAAATGTAGATGTAAACTTAATGTAATGTACTAATCAGTAAATGCAAAAAGAACATCTTTTAAATATCAGCCCAACGAAGGCCGACATCCATGCAGCCAACCTAGGTACGCACTTCCAGTGTTCAGTAATTTTAGGCGGCTAGTGAGCTGAAATTTAAAAGTTTTTTTTTTTTTTTCACTTACTAATGGAGATGTAAACTTAATGTGATGTTTAATTTAGCAAGTTATGTTCAGATATATTTTTTGAAAAATCGCTTTTAAAAATTAACCATTGAGAGTTGCATGAGGGGAAGAAATGGAAAAAAAAAAAATAAGAAGAAATGAAAATTCCTTTAAAATATTCAATTTTTCTGATATTAAAGTAAGTTTGTAAAATCCTGAATGAACAAAATTAAAAGTTCCAAGATTTTAAAATTAATCTTTCACAAAATGTACAGGTTCATCAACACATCTTACAAACATAGAAATACTGTAATCAACTTTAATCAGAATTAAGATTAATAGTTATTCATTTCAGCTACATTATTATCAAAATTCTAAGTATATTATGCTATGCTCATCATTTGTGGTATTTCAATACATGCTGCATGGTTAACTTATAAGCATTCAAAAGGGGATTTAAAGGATTTTGAAGTTTCATTATAGAAGGACACTTTTAATCAATATAAAGCAAAATTCAGAACCAAATTAAGAAATTTTAAATTTCTCTCCTACATTTATAATTTTCAGATCATCTATTGATTTATTTTAGGATAACTTAAATTCTTATTTCTAAGCTTGATTTAATCTTTTCAGACATATATCAATGAAGAACAAGCAGTATAATTTAGAATTAATCAAAATCCTATGCTACTTATAATCTAGAGATGTGTTAACAGATTTTAACATCCAAATCATCAAAATCATGCCTCCTGTATACCTTTTACATTAATATTATTATATTTAAATATCATGCCTCTTTTCATATGCTTTACTTATCTGAGGCAAATGCCTTATTTACTCCCCCCTCCCAGTATGGCTCTCATTATAGTTGATAAATTTAACTATGTGTATAATCATCATTTTTGTTTTAGAACTATTTGATTTTTTTTTAACTTAAACAACATGGAATAAATACATAAGTAATAGTTGTATTTAATTTGAAAATCCAACTTACTGAAAATCTTAAAATATATTTTTAAAGATTTTAAATTCAAATGTAATTAATAACCTATAGTCAAAGTTTAATAAACCTTGTTTTATAACGAACAGTGCAGTTACTGAATATGAAAATACAGACATCATTAAAAAAAAAAAAAACCTACTTAAACCTATTTTGTTATTTCATTACCGCTAGCCATGCTTCATATATTTCTATATACATTCAGATATTAATGCATATAATGCTCAGATTAAAATATTTTCCATAAATCTTACAAAGGTAATTTAATAATAAATTTAAAAATTGTCACAAAGTACGAAAATTAAAAATTTCAGCATATATTTAAAAATAAACTATTTTATGTACCTTTCATTAATGGGCAAATTTGCCCAATTGCTGATATTGGTCCAGAGTGAGTTGCCTGTCCAATAGCCAGTTCCATACACAAGAAAGGAATACTACATACAAGCATGAATACCAAGTATGGCAGCACAAATGAACCTGAAAATAAAATGAACAAAATGTTTCAAATAATTTCTTTTAAAAGAGATGGAAATTTTTATCTGTCATATGTGAATACTGAATTATTCTAATAAATACAGTTTGAAAACTACAACAAACTATAAATAATTAAATGCTACTACAAAGAAGAAATTACTATTTCCTCCCCCTCTTGAAATAAATGAATATGTTCAACTGATACCAAATAAAATTTGCTTTTGTCAGTTATTAATATATAAATTGACATTTAATCTAAACTACATAAAATTTTACTCCAGCAGTATAAATTTCAGTAGAACTCTTCTGAGAGAAAAAAATCAGAAATTTAAACTATAAAAGTTATACATTTTTCTTCCTCTGTCAGCTGATTTGTTGGTCCCACTGTTGCATACCAATTAGATATTTGCTGAAAAGAATATAATATGCAATAACTTCTGCAAAAACAAAAAGCAATAATACTAGTTACAACTATAATTATGTTACCAAATTATTGTAGGCTCAGGTTAAGATTTTACATAATAATGCATTAAATATTGTATTGATTTACTAACTATGTATCAATTACTGAATGAAATCCCATGTTTTAAGTTGATATGACAATTTGCCGTATACATTTATTTTTATCAATAAACTTGTGTTGAAATACATGCATTAATATAGTTTTCCACACCACACATATACCTTGAATGGAAGAATTCATAAAACAGCCTTTTTAAGAAAGAATAAGAAAAAATAGAACCAAATACTTTTCTTTTTCTTCAAATAATAAAAAATATATTATTTTAAAAAACGGCTAAAACTCACCACCACCATTGCTGTAACAGAAATATGGAAATCGCCAAATATTGCTTAATCCTAAAGCTTGACAAACACAACACCACAAGAAATCTAGTTTTCTATGCCAGGGAATTCTTGTGGGCTTTTCAATAATAATTTCTTCTCCTGCTGGATAGTCAGATGAATCAGATTCTTCTTCCTCCACATCAGGTAACACAGAAACAAACTGAATATCTCGTAATTCAGGTAATGAACGGGACATTCTGCGACTGCGACCAAAAGGAACAGTCTTAGGAAGGCTTTCAACATCATGGAATTTGAAAGGAGAAGGATGAGATATGAACGAAGAAGTTCGAACCAATCCGTCTTGTTCTGCTATCAGTTTTTGATCACCGCTAGGTAAACACTCAGTAGACGTTCCAAAGGTAAATCGCGATTTCACTTCTAAAACAGGTGAGCCAGGCAGATAAAACTTCGGAGAAGATTTTGCATCTGGGGTACGAGATCGTGCGGGACGAATATCAATATTCTTTGATTTCGGCAATAACTCAGCATTAGCACCCGGTGAACGAGGTGCAATATCTTCGTCAGATTTGAATTTCCAGTTTTTGCCTCCGCGATCAACAGGTGACTTATCCATCGCAGCCGCTAGAAACTACCGCGACGAGCCGCTCATTCTATTTAGCGCGCAGCTCAAAAAACAAACCTTTCCGGCCGTAAACATCAGAAGATTTGATTCAAAAACTAGAAGGCGCCTGTCGGCGTACGCATACTGCTTAGTTATGAAGCAGTGACTTCCTGCTTAACGGAAAGTGTTTTCCAAGGTCAAATTCATGTACAAATAATAATACATTGGAAGCACTACGAAAGGGAGACGACCACTGCTCATAAAACTGAAACAATTACATTCGTGTAAGTGACAGATAAGAGTGTTTTATTAACTGAACAGGAACACAATTTCGTTTTGACAGACGCAAAACATTTTTCATCTGCTTTAAAATGACTTGACAACAGACATTTTTTTTTTAAAGAGCTCGGAAAATATTGACCATAAGTAACGCAAAAAACATAACTGACTATAGCTCTCCGGGTGGTTTGTAATGGCAAAATAAATTAGCATTCAATGCAAATAATTTATAAAAATGCTTTAATTTCTTTTTATTATTTATGTGTTTGATCGAATATGATAAAGTCGCAGACTATCTGCGTATGCCTTCATGGTGAACTTTCTAAGAGAAACTGTTATTTCTTTTACTGGCTTAAGATTAAGACCGCGGAGTACAGGGAGTTGAACTTCGTTTCGATCCCAGGCAAACGGGCTGGCTGCATAGGTTTTCATGCTTTTTCTCACGTGTAACGTAAATACGAGCCAGTTTCCTTTAAAACGTTCTCCCTGAAGACATCCCTTCCCTTAGGTTGATACCATTATATGCTTTACCATATGGAGATAACCTAAATTTTAGTGGCTTAGATACTCGAAAGTTTTGTGCTATTAAAATGGAGTGCCAATTGCTGAGGTATAAACATGTTTCTTACATCAAAGCTTCTTCTATAAAGTGCTAGAGATTCAACAGTCATTTCAATTTGCAGAATATTCGAAAAGTATGAACTTTTCTCATCATTAATGTGAATGATAACGAGAGTCTTTCTCGTGCTTCATACGTTTGTCATTAAAACATCAATATAACATATTGAAAAAAATTATGTAAATGTTTGCACACACATATCCGTCACTCAATTTAAACAATATAACAATGTGTTTATATTTTGTTGTACAGTGTTTTTTATGTATTTTGTTGTGGTGTCATGTGCTTGTCTATTTTTATCGAGTACGTTTTTAATGTAAGTTTATGTTTATTGAGTACTTTATACAGTCTTTAATTTTTAGCACTTATTTTATTCGTATGTGTTTGATCTCCTGGAACTGTGAAAGCAGAACCGGAGATGTTGACTATACCGACTCTTGCTTGCGCCAAATTTTTATCGCTACACTTGCAACAATTGGCAGCTTTCCGCCAGTTTTGCAATATTTTAGATTCAGAAAACACGTTAGGGTTGATTTTTCTAGAAGGTTCTGATAGTGCCGATCCTCTTTGATTATTGTATAAACAGGACGCTGCTAGGAGGTCCTTTGAGGACTGAACAATTTGTTGATATTGAGTTTATTGTTCAGCGATTTTTTTAGTCTCTGCATTCTCAGCAATTTTGTATTTCGTGATATTCTACCTGCATTAAAGAGAATTTCAGCTAATATCTTTATTCTTCTTCAGTTACTTTTACTTCCTTGAACGAAGTAAAGGAAGTATTGTAATCACGAAAAATTTCAAGTGTCATATTTCAAACGAAGTATCTATTCTGACCGTTCGCGAATGCATTTAGACGATTCCCCCCCTTGACGTCCGTACTTACAAAAAAATTTACTCTTTTTTTCAAAACAGATTGTAAAATGTATTTAAAATAGATTGAAACGGGATTTTTTCCCGTGATGTCTGAACCTACGTACATACGTGTGCATCTTGCATAACTCAAAAACGATTAGCTGTAGAATGTTGACATTTTGTGTATGGGATTTCTATAGGTACTCTTCTGTTATCGGGACCGTAACCAGAAATGTATGTACGTACATGCAGGGCTTAATTTCTGAAATAAGAAGTGCCGGACCCCTATGGAAGACTATCAGGAAGGAAGGGAAAAATAAATAAGTAAAATAACTACAAATTAAATTAAAATCATTAAATAAGAAATTAAAATTAAGAAATATAAGGATATAAAG
>KK118922.1:283601-304800 GCA_000611955.2 Stegodyphus mimosarum
AAGTTTAAGGATATATTGTAGAAGTATAAAGAAAGAATTAAAGAAAAAAAGGACTCATTATATTAAATATTAAAAATAATAATAAGTGGAAACAGGGGGTGCTGCAGTTCCACAGTGCTTATTACGAGCCGCCACTGCTACAGACATCTCTACAGCTTGAGCCATTTAAATCCAGGCAAATAATTTACGTCAACTCCAAATACCCTGCGCATAAAGATACCTATTGCATGAGTTCCTTTAATGGGATTATCACGTATAGCGATGCTATAAAGAACATTTCCGTGAATCTCTCTGATTTTCTGTCAGTTCCAGTTTGAAAAGGATGTTTCTAGTAAAACAGTTCCACTCAGCGATCTGTTGTGCACAGGCTGTAAGGATTTTAAGTTTTACTAACGTTTATTTTATTTTAAACCTTTACTATCTTCCCTTATTTTCCCTTTCCGGCCAGAATAAGCGCGAATAGATTTAGTGTATGCAAATGAGATTGCAAACTTCAAGTATTTAAGACATGGCTTTTAGCCAAGAAGGAGTGAAAGAGAGATTTCTCGCGGCCTTCACCCCGCGTGTGATTTTCGTTGTCTGTCTTTAAGGCCAGAACTTAGTTTTCGCTGATATTTGAAAACGTATTGTAGTCTTTGCATTATGCTCGCTACATACGTGTATTAAATCGCGTTACTAGTCTCTGTAAAGCATCTTAGTTCTTATTTAGTTAAGTTAGTTTATTTTCTTATTTTCCACCTTCTGGATCAAAAATATTGGTCTTTGTAGCCCAAAGTGCGGAGGCACCTGTACGCTGTGAGAATAAAGGGTAAATTTAACCCTCCTTATCTTTGTTTTATTTTCTACATACGCACGAACATAGCTTTGAGTAAGCTCCCTGTTCTAACTCAGGACTCCAATTATTGTTTGCAAAATCAATCAGAAGAAACAGTAGTCCTGACAAGGTACCCGGGATATTTTACGATGCTGGCGAAAATGTTTTGCCTCGTGTACGAGCGAAAGAAGAGAATATATTTCCGGGAGGTCTTCGCATAGGTCAACCAATCAAATTTATTGGAAGCGAAGATTCCAGAAATGTTTATTTGGACTAGGGTATTTAGCAGGTTTGGTAGCAGTTTAAGATAATATCTCATGAGAATTCGTTTAAGCGGGAATCCGCATGAAATCCTCAAATGAACACGTTACACTGACCACACAGTATTGAGGCAAAGCATTATTTTTTTTTCTCGGGGTTTACATTTTAGATTGAAGACTAATTCTCTGTACTTGTTCTTTTTACGAGACTCAAAGCATGTTTCATTTTCCCATCCCCAATATTGTCCAAAGAGATAGTTACGGAGATCCAAAGTTTCCGTGCAAAAGCAATTACTATAAGCAGTATACCCTATCTCGCAGTGTGTTTTAGTAATACATCAATCATGTTTTACAAGGGATGCTCATCCTACATTCAGCGTTGAGGTTTTGCCGTGGTGCTTTTGCTGCTGAACTCTAGGTGAGGATACTCGTTTTTACCGGGCTGACTCGATGCAGCTATCTGAATATCGGACAATTTGCGAATCGTATTTTTACGACAGACAACCCTTTCAAGATATTATTTGAATACATATAGACTTCGATTTAAGCAAACTCACTTTATGTCATTTAGATTTTACGATGAGCCTAAATTAATTATCTTTTTCGGTTGATGAAATACATCCGAAGAGGATTTTAGCTTTTATGAAAATAATGAAAATTGAAAATATCTTTCAGCGTTTGTTTTATGCAGAAAAGAATAACTTTAATAATTAAGAAGTAACATATAAGTTTAAGACAGGTTTACAGGATTAACTATATTACATTTTGAGCGAGGAACTGCATGGTAGAAAAAATTTGTCACTCATCTCAGATCAAACAATTCTATGACAAATTTCACTTTTCTCTTCATCCAGATCACAAGCAAATTTCGATTCTGGGCCAGGCAAGAGTAGAAATTTCAGAGATAGTAACCTACTGCACAAAACTGTTGATAAAATATTACATAGCACAAGATTTTCGTTTTCTCCCATCTAAAATATAGGATACGTATTGATTATTTCGGATTTTCAGTGGTTCAACTAATGCGCTATTCCATCCATATTGACTTTTACAAACATTCTTCACACTTATAAAATGGAATGTAAACTAATAGAAATCTATACAAACCTATGCAGAACATATAGAAGAGGGCTAGACACCAGATCTTCACCAGTGGATCTATAGGCATAATCCCGCCGCACTAACTGTGCAGTTCTGCTCCAGTTTTCAGGGTGAATACGCAAGGGGTGGTACGGTTCCCATCCCTCTTCCCTTCCAAAAACCTCTCGAGAGGACTCTCGGTTCGCCGTGTGTTTTCAGTAACCCTTTGCCGCAGAGTACACCAGAGAGGGAGACTCTCGGACCTGGGCCTTTTTCAAGCCCTTATCAGGGTTATTGCGCATCCTCCTCCAGAGGCGTAACCTCTGGAAGAGAATAACTTCAAGGAGACATAACCCCCCGGTCAGCTCAGGGGGACAGAGTCGCACACAGTCAAAGTTATAAGAACGCAAGTCAATGGTGATCGTGGTCCAGCCGGTCACCTACAAAGACGACAAAGTCAGGTCAAAGATTGTTCTCTAGAGTTGAACAAGGAAAGCCAAACAGCCAGGGACCCAATCATGTAGCGTCCCCACAACTAATGGGTAGACAAGACAGTACCAGTAAAGTCCCTGCCGAGCCTGAATCTACCACCGAAGAATCCATGGTTCCAGTCTCTATGAAAACTGGTTATGTACCCCAGGAACCGAGTCTGTCTAAGTACAGGTCTTAGCCAGAACGCTGGGGGTTGTCACCAGTCGACCCAGACACTATATGCTTACAAACACGTCTTCCATCTCCGGAATTCTAATCTGGGCCCATCAAGAACACATAAAAGATGTCATGGAGTTACTTAGCACTGTCAAATGAATTCAACTTAGATTTAATGTATAGTATTCGGAACTGGGAGCTGTTTCAGCGGCGGAATTTTTGTATGCTTTTCCCGAAATTTCTACATACCATAACCTTAAGTGAGTGGCAGGAAAAGGAAGTTTCAAGTCAGAATCGATTTACTTCCTGAAATCATTCTGGGAATCTTATAAGATATTTTCTCATTCTTTACTGTGTTCCTTCGTGATATAATTGAAAGCACTTTTGGCTGGCAATCGGAACGTCCGGAGTTTGAATCCCAGGCAAAGTAAAGTAAATTTTTCATGTCTCCTGCTTCGAAAAACTCAACAGTAGCTCAGAGCAAAAAGGTGTCGGATGATAAAACGTATCACCAGAGTTTGGCGATTTCTCCCCACTCGCTCTTTAAATGTAATGAAGAATGTAAGGTAAGAATGTAAGGTTTATCCTTTTTCTTACCATGTGCCTTCGTGATGTAATTGGGAGGGTCGGGAAGGCCGCCCGGTAAATATAGCGGTTAGTGACACTGTCTGCCATACTGAAAATGCCGGGTTCGAATCTCGGAGATGGCATGGATGTTTGTAAGCATATATCTATGGCAAGAGGACATTCAAAATACACGGCAAGCCGAACGTCTTCTCGAGGGGTTAGTGGTAAGGGAAGAGGGAGTGGGAAACTCTCGAACCGTCCCCCCCGGAGTACTCTCTCTCGAAATTGGGGCGAAACTGCACAGGTAATGTAGCGGGACTACTAATGGTGAACTTCTAGTGCCCCATTCACTTTTACCTGTACCTATACTTGGCAACAGGGAGGTGCGGAGTTAGAATCCAAGCGAGAACACAGCACATTTTTCTTGTCTGCTTGCTTCGAAAAACCTGACTGTACAGTCGTTACAGAAAATTCGGTACAGAAATTTAATTTTTAATATTCAATAAAATCGGTATCAATGAATAATCTTTGTTTTAGGGCTGAATAAATTTCAGATTTTTGCATTCACCTTTATACAAATATGAATGACAATGAAGGCTACTAAAAACTAGCCGTTTATGTCAAATGAGACATTACTGGAAGAAAGGCAGCCTTAATCAAAACGTTGAGGCATCAAAGATATAAAACTTAAATACGCGCTGTATGAGAAGATGAAAAGAGAGAGCTTTCAAAACTATAGTAGAAATCCATGTATTCGAACTGCAAATACTCGGAACTCTAATTATCCGAACAGTGCTTTCTTTTTTCGCAGAGCAGTCTTCTCGAAGGGTTAAAGAGAACAATAAAATTAAACTTGTTGATTTGTTTATGTCTTTTCAATTTTTTCCATAATTTAAGAAATATAAAATGACTGCAACTAAAACAAGTATTTTTAAAGCAAAAGAAATGATTTTTTTAAAATTAAAATTATAGCTTTATTACAAACTCTAATTGTAAAACTTTAGTAGCGTATGTTACATGTTAATTTGATTATTGTTACTTCAAAAACATCTGACATTAGTTTAGTTTTAGGTGAATAGAAAGAATCTTATTAATTTAGAAGTCAAACAACAAAAATCAGCGTTATATTTGCAAATTTTCACAGGACTCGTTTCGATGATTTTACCGAGCCATCAGCATCAGCTGCCAAAGTGCAAACATTTGCTCTTTGGCAGGAGGTTCGATTATGATGTTTCGGTAAAACCGTCGGAGCTAGTCCTGTGAAAATTTGCAAATAAAACGCTGATTTTTGTTGTTTGACTTCTAAATTAATATCTGTTCGGCGTGTTATTTGACTTTAAGTTATGTCTTGTTCTTGCAAATAATAATAATAATAATAACAAAATTGTATAACTTCAGGACAGTAAAAATCGAAAGACTATGTATTTAAATTTAGATTAGATACACAGATACAAAAAATCAATTTTATTTTTTAATCTGATTATAATAGAAAGAAATTCTATGTTATGCAACTAGAAATAATTTTATTTCTTTTTTAATTTCCTTTCTAATTAATTTATTTTGTATTTCGTTTTATGAAACTAAACATGTATTTTAATTGTATAACTTCTAATATTAAAATGAAATCTTGATAAACAGGGTAAAAATTCCTCCATTTACACTTTAGCAAATAAGCATTTGATCTGCATCTATATTCGAATTATTTCGTTTTTTTCCCTTTTATTTGGCTGCGAAGGGATTATGATTCCAGTTAATCCGGGTTCAAGAATTAACCGCTTTAATTCGTTATCATCTTTTTAATTTCACATATAGAACGTCATATTAAATATGAAATGTAAAGGAAGAATCTTAAGCCAATAATTCTTATACATAGCTGACAAAGTTTTCAAGGAACTGTATTATTTATGGCCTTAATTATTGTGTAATTATGTAAGTACTATATACAAGTATTCTAGTAACATATCTGTTATATATAAATATCTAATTACTTAAACATCATATAATTAGAAACAAAATATTACTCTTTATTACATTTTCGCTCGTCCCCTCCCCTCACAGCTGCTAAATTGGCTAACAGCAGAGCGCATCTCTCTCTTTTTTTTTTTTTTGCTTTTAAAAAAACTGTTTTAGAGATGATAGGAGGATAGGAAACATGACAGTATGATGGACACCATTTAATCTAATCTAACACTTTGCTTTATGACGGACCAAAGATAAAGATATACGGCAGCTGGTATTTTTTCTCCTAAAAATGTCAGTTGCATTCCTCCCTTAAGTTATCCTGCAGAAGAATGGTGTAAAATAATGACATAAAGCAATGAAAGTTTCTCAAATTTTAAGTATTATGCATGCAGACATCCAAAATACCTTTAACGATTACAGCCACATACACCTTATATTTTCGTCCTGAATCAATTAGCATAGAAACAGGTATATTTCTCTCCTAGAAATCCTTCAGTACTGCATTTTCTTTATAAAAGTTTTGATCTAGTTAGACTATTTTCTTCGTTTAGCAATCCCTTAGTATCAGAAAAAAGAATAGAGGCTTTCAAAATTGAAGATTTACATAGTTTAAACTATCAATTAATATTTCAATTTATTTTTGCATACATTTATTTATATTGTTCTAATTACTGATAATATAATTAAAACCAAGTGAATATTTAGTCCATATAGTAGCAATTTGGCTTTCGTTTCCATGGCTTAACAGTTTATAATAAGTCATCTCTTGCAAATTGTAAGTTGTCTTACAAATTGTGAAATGGGTTTCGTAAAAAGGTTTTGTTTTAATTCAGCCGCCAATGAAGCTTATTCTGATGCTTTCTCCAGACCGATAAATAAATTCTGTAACTAATCCGCTACAGACTGTGTTGTTTAGTGGAATATGAATTTCTCCGGCATGTGTTGATTTTAATATTGCTAACAGTTTTTTAGTTTCCCTACCACACATAAATTTCAAAGAGAAATTTTCAGTGACACACTTAAGTACTTCTCTATAAGCCCACAGTAAAAATGGTATCTGCCGGTCCTAGTTAGCAAACTGCGTTCTCCAATCCAAATCAAGTCCTTTTGATCTCCACCACCTGCTGAGAAGATCAGGGGTGGAAAGAGGATTTTGGGTATGGGCTGAACCGACAAAAGAGGTCGAGGTGAAGATTCGAACAAGATTCACTTCTACTTGTGACTTCGTAGAGTGTAGCTGCAACGTAGATCCCGAACCTTAACAAACTGAGGTTTGGATTTGAAACGGTAGTATGACACCATTGCAATGTTTCACTGTTCCATTACTTGCTTGATACTGTAGAGTAGTAGAGCAGAGAAACGAGGAGAACTTCCTACTCTTTTTACAAATTCTTGAGTTCAATTTGAAGCAAATTACTTTCATAGTCACTAGCGATAGCGTTTGGTATTCCTATACGTGAGAAGATCAGAGGTATAAAAGGCAATAAATAGGCAATAAAGTATCATAGGTAGCTTTAGCTGTTATAAGCATTTAAAAGGCACTGTTTCGGCCCAACTGATCAATAAGATACAAAACATAGCGTCGACCTCTTTCTGATGAGGTGTTTATATTCCCTATTATATTGTTGCATGCGTACGGGTTCGTAATGGATTGAATGCACATAGAATTGATGATAGCTTGATAAAATTTATTTTTACAAAAGAACCACATTACAGTTCTGGAACTTCGGGAAAGCACTCACATAGCTCTTCTCAGTATGATAAAACACAACCAGTAGTTACCACTTCAAACTACTGGAAACGTTAAACACAATGTTATGCAAAGCGCATCTAAAGAGCGACGTTTGCACGGAGATCTTTCAATACTCCGAAGTCGACTCTGAACTGAAGCTCTGAACTGAAGCTCCAGTCTTATACAGTTCCCCGGCCGCCGAGAATTTTATAGTTTCTTCCATTTCTCGAAATTACTGAAGGTATGTACGGTTAAAGTAGGCGGAATTCGGTTGTAGTTACATATAGGGATTAATTACAGCTGTTGGATTACAGTGCCATTATAGTTATGTAAGGATCGGACGGAAATGTCGCCAAATGGTTGCCAAGTTTGGCGACAAAAATTAATAGAAAATTCATAACAATATCAACGTTAAATACTTCAATATATACACTGGTGTGCAAAAATTAAGGACGAGACGGTTTTTTCAATATAACTTTGTACAAAAGCTTTCCAAATGAACACATTTAATACCGTAAGATCCCCAATACGTAAGGACATGAGTAATGTAAGCAACACTTACTAAAAGAGAAATCAGAGGGATAAAAAGAAGCTTTATTGAAAAAGTAGCATGGGGCGCAATGCGACTGAAGGCCGAAACATCCCTGTGATGGGTGTCCAGCAAGAAACATCCGGTCTTTAATAGGGGATATGATCTCCCCTGACTGCTAGGCGGGTTTCACATCATTTGTGCATGCTGGATATGTGGTTGTTAATGAGTTGTTGAGACACTGCTGCTCGTTCCTCTTGTAGCACCAATCGCAATTTCGGAATCGTTACTGGCGATAAGTTACGTGCTGCCACGGGTCTTCTTAGTAAGTTCCGTACATGCTTGACGGGATTTAGACCCAGAGACCTTGCCGACCAATCCATGTGTTCAATATCTGCACTCTCCAACAGCTCTTCGACAGTAACTGTGCGATGAGGTGGAGCGTTGTCGTCCATGAAGAGGAACTGAGGACCCATAGCCCTTGTGAAAAGACGCATGTAAGGAAGAAGAACCTCGTTACAATAGCAGTTCCAGGTGACGAACCTCCTTGGGAGAAGGTCGGTCCGGCTACCAAGCATTATGTCTGCTCGAACGAGAACTCCGCGACCTCCAAAACAGTCCCTTTTGATGATGTTGAAGGGGTTATTGCGTGTTCCCCGCTCTGTCCAGATGTGTATGTGTCTAGAATCGCAACTCAGACTAAATCTGCTCTCATCTGTAAAGTGTACTCGTCCCCATTCATTGTCTCTCGAATTCCGGTGTTCCCGGCACCACAGAGAACGCCTTCTCCGATGGGCAGGCGTTAGAGGTACACACCGTACAGGGCGTCGAGCAAACAGACCACCACCGTGCAGTCTTCTGGCCACGGTAAAACGCGATATCGGTCGTCCAGTCGCCTGTGTCGTGTGTCTAGCGATTTCTCCTGCTGTCTGCAGCCTGTTTCTTCTGGCCTGTAAGGCAATATACCGGTTATCTGCGGGTGTGGTTCCTCGTGGACGACCACTACTAAACCTCCGGATAGCTGTTCCTGTAGTTTGAAATTGTCTCCAAAGTCGTGAAACGATGCTGTGAGCAATTCCGAACTCTGCAGCCACACTTGTCCCACTGCAGCCTTCCTCCAACTTCCCAATGATTCGATCTCGGGTAAAAGCATCTAGATGTCGTCTAACAGATTGATTATTCGCCATTTCTCGTTGAGGCAGCAACTCGATGTCATTTTAACTGCTATACGGCGTGCAATCGCTTTGCCAGAAATACTGATCTTACACCGACAACATGTTTTATACTACTCAGACACTCCCCCATTACGTCTACCTGCATATCTGCGCATGTGCTACCGTACATCACCTTACTTAATCTCCTGGTTGGTCTTTCTGTCCGCTCTGCCTCTTCGTTCAGCTGCTATGCTAATTTTTCGACTTCGTCCTTAATTTTTGCACACCAGTGTAATGATAGTCTCGCTACAGAATAATCGGAGCTCTGACAAATATTTTCTTGCAGTATAAAACTGATAATTTTGCATGTTTTACAATCGTTTGCAATGACTTAAAAAACAGCAGGTCAAAAAAAATTGTAACAGATATATTTTTTAGTTTTTTGAAACCCTACGTGGCTACCGAATATAAATTCATGAGCAAATTTCATAATCTTTTCCTTACGATCGTATGGTGAAACTAAATATTTAAATAAAATTTCTTTTTCCTAATTTTAAGTCTGATCTAAAAATTTTCCAGCCTACTACATCTGAGGTGTTGGTGTTCATTTTTTAATTTGGAAGCTTGGAAAGCTCTGCATTATTTATTTCTTTGTAGAGGTTACTTTAAGTTTCTAACAGTTATTTTAAGTTTAAACAGGCTTTACTGTCTGTTCTCGTTTCCTTCTACTATTCCCTACCAGAATGAGTTTTTAGTATCGCGCTTTATGCAAATGAGTTAGAAGAAGTTTTTAAGGAAGGTTCAACTCACTTCGAGTGACAGAGTCTTGGGAGTCCTTAGTGGAGCATGTTTTCCTTCTGACTACTTCATTAATAAATCTACTGCCCTCGCCCGTATTGTACATGCCTGTTGATAATCGCCGGCTACGTTAAATTAAGGGCCAGCTGCGTTAGGTATTTTTGTCTAGCTTCGGCTTAGTCTATTTAGTATTAGATAAGTTTCTTATTTTCTTATCCTCATTTAAAAGCCCGAGTGGAGGCCTTCCTGTAACCCCGAGAAGAGGCCGTCTGTTATTATTTCTTTGAGTGAATAAAAATATAATTTTAACTCTTCTCTACACTATTCGTAAGTACACGAATTCAGCGATAAATCGCTACTTAGCTCACTAGGTTCCTCTACATTTTAACAAAGTACTGAGGAACGTTGTATCTTTTTACTGAAATCTTTAATGTATTCCCCAGATGATGAATCATAATTTTTTATCTGTAAAACGTTTCAGAATTTTTTCGTCTTCTTCACTAATATAAACTTAAATAGAAGCTGCCTCTTCTTCCAGCAAATTCAAGAGTATTTCTCATTTAATGTCTTCCGGAATTTTTTTTAACGTAAACGCACGCTCTGAAGACTAAAAAAGCTATATTCTAAGAATCTGGTTTTAACAAAACAGATGTTATTGAAGTTTTGATACCTTTTATATTCAAATTTGAATTTCTTTCGGTTCTAATACTCTAGATATTTAAGTTTTTCTAGATTGAGACTTAACTGCTCTTGGGCTCTCAATTTAATTTTTTCCGTTTTGTCTTGTTTTCTTCTACTAATTTTAATCTTTCTGTCTTAGACTTTCCATCATCATTTATCGATTCAATTAATTCTTTTGATTCTGGATTCTGTTTAAAGTTTATATGATTCTCTCAATTAACTCTACGACTTTTAAGTCTGAAGTTGCAGTTTCACGTAATTCTTAGGTGACCAGTCTAAGATCTTCTTTCTTAGCTTGGTGAAAAAGTTTTAATACAAATATAATAAAAAATGTCCTTACTTAAAAGTAGTGCCGGATTTCTGCCTAGGCCTACAAGGCTCCGGTCTAGGAGCTCCTGTGGCGGAATCTTTACATAAGCTCAAAAGCTTTATGAATTTTATGGAATAACGTAACTACAGTAACATAGACTGTATTCTGAATTCTGATGTCTATTAAAGTCGATTAAAATTATATGTTTTGTACTAGTGCATTTAATTTGCTAAATTTCCAAAATAGCTTCCAAATGATGGGAGGCGCAAATGTCAAGTGCCTAGAGGCCCTGTGTCTTTAAGTCTGGGCCTGCTTAAAAGTCCGATTGATGAATGAAACTTCACGTAGAAATTTAAAGTGTAACTCATAAGGTTACTCACAGATATCTAAAAAATTGAAATCTTCCAGACAACTTGCGCCAGTCTGTAGTGGCGTCTGTGAGTAGTTCTGAAATTCCCCTTTTCTCAATAATAGAGCAATTAAATTTTATTTACAATTACTTACACATAAATGAAAGTGTTCCACGTTATACAAATTCCTAAAATTCACCGTTGATTCCTCAATGAATCTCCAACTTGAACTTTTGTTTTACAGAGCCTTCGGAATATGATGTTCCCCTTCTCGGAGAGAAATATCTATTCATTTCCTTTCATTTCTTGTTCAATCTTCTATAGACAAATTGCATACCTAAACTTATACAGTAAGGTGCACTATACACAGTAAGTGTATAGTGGCTTTGCGGTAGGAAGCGTTTAAAATACTACCGAGCTGAAAGCCCTCTTGATAAGTTGATGGCAGGGAAAAAATGACGTAGGAGACCTTGAGATCCGCCCGCAGTAGTACGTTCTCCATTTCCTCTATCAAAACTTGGAAGCAGCTGTGCAAAAATCAAACTATCAGGTCTTAGTATGAACTTATGAACCTGATCGAGTAAGAAACAACAGCACGTATAAAACAGGACTTTGAAATTCGTAAAGAAATGTTTACAATAAGAAAAAGAGAAAACGAAATAGTGGTGTAGAAGTAAACTACATTCGAGTGATATTAATCGATAATTAATTATTCTAAATTTAACCATGGGAATAACAGAGACACAGAGTGCAACATGCACTTCTCTTTTTAAAGAATCCAACTCATCGATTTCTAACAGTGACATAACTAGTTGTAATAAAAAAATCCTATTGAAAAAAAATGGCGGAAGGAAAATTGCAGCTTTTTAAATGAATAATCAATAACTTTAATAAATCAAGAGCTTTATTAAATAAAAAAACGTGGGCTGAACCTTTTGATAACAATAGAAATTGATGATTTGTTGGCTGGACTTAACATGGATTTATTGGACTTCATACCGTTAAAAAAAAAGAATAAACATTAAGGCAATTTTTCTCGGGAAACAGTCTGCTATAACATTAAATTCCGAGAAGGAAAAACCGATCTACAATGGCTCACATTTGTTTTCGGGCACTTGTGTCTTTCAGTTTTATTTTCAAATATCAGTTACTTAGCGGAATGACTTTATTTTCCTTTCACATTACTATGGCTCATTTTTTTAAAACCTGCTTGTTTGGAATAAAGTTTTTCTAAACATTTTTGGTAAAAGAAATAATTTATTCTAAAAGTTCTGAAAATGATTCACGTGCGTGTTCCGACACGTTGACCAAGCATTTTATATTTAATAAAAGCATGAAAATAACGGGTTTTTGCAGATGCTTTCAAATTTTCATTAAGAACACTTACAGATTTATATAGAAGCATGTTATTTTCGGTGAAAATAAAATTTCTTCTCCCACAAGCAATGAAATATCCCCAAACCATTAAGCCTCCACCACCGTGCTTAACAGTAAGCAATAGAATTTTCGTATTCAAGTTTTCATTCGGGTTTTGCTCCATAATAATTCGTCCATCGCACCCAAATATATTAAATTTTCAATTGTTTCAATTTTGTTCCAATGCGGTAAATATTTGGTTACCGTGGCTTCAGAGAACGCTAGGCGTTTTTAATTGTTTTCATGTTGACGAAGAATTTCCTTCTGCCTGGCTATCTTATCCCTTTGCTCTCATTATTTTTCTAACAGTTTCATGTTTAACTTTAATTCTAAATATTACATCTAAATCTCCTGCAAGTTTTATAGCACTAGTTGTTGAGTTTCGTATAATTTTTCGCAGGATAAATCTTTGATTCTTTCATATTATCTTAGAATGTGTTCCAGGTTTCAGTAAATTTTGAGCAGTTCCATGTAGTTTCCATCACTTTAATAGCATCAAAAGTAAAAACGCTTTACACTAGGATATTATACATAGTCTGAATACTTGTACTATCGTTAAAATAAATTTAAACTAAAAAAAATTAATTTCTAACAGAATGTGTCGTTAATTTGTAGAATCTTGGGATATTCACTTCAGATATAAAACTATTATTATATTTTGCTAAACAGGTACTAATTTCCAAATGCAGACGATAACTCTTATGATGTGTTTTTCTTTTAAAACAAAAGAATTGTAATGAGAAACATTAACCGTCTTCTAAAACATCTCAGCAAAATTTTCGAGTCCGAATTATTACGTGAGTTACTGATTAAAACTTTTTGAATAAATTATTTTATTACTCTAAATATTTTGATGATATTTATTTCGCAACAAGTAAGGCTTAAACTAGAGAAAAAAATAATTCATTAGTAAAAAATATGAAGTTTATGTTTCAGTATCTAATGTAAGATTTATGCAAATAAATTTGAAAAATGCAAGTGTTAGAAAACAATTGTGTTGCCAACGGAAATAAGTAGTAATCCCAGGAAAAAAGAATTTCGTTTTTCTTGGAAAGAGTATCTATCGAATATACGAAATTTCTTATTTGTACCGAGAAACTGATATAGGGCAAAAACCATTCTCTCCAGAATCTTTGAGTGGAAAATAAAATCAGTTTGTTCATTGCTTTTAAATAGAACTTTGCATCAGAATTTGATGAACTAATTTAGATTTTTCTTTTATTCAAAAATTAATTCTTTTCCTTAAATTGTTTTACAACCGAAAAATTACTGTACAATTCAATACGGTTTCAATTAACATAATATTGAAATTATACTGTAAAACAATATAGAACTATTCTCCATTCCTTTCTTATAATAGCAAATTTCTTACATTCGAGTTTCTCATGCTGGAAGATGATTATAGTATTTCATTTAAGAGTTGAATAAACTGGATGGCAATCTGATAGAATCACAGTCTACACCTCAAAAAGAGCTCATCATTAAAATTTGAAACAATAAAATTTTTTTAATATTTTAAAAGTTTAAAAAACAAAGGGTTTTGCACCAGTCATGTAACAAATAGTATCAAAAACAATTAATAATTACTAGCAGTTAAATCTGCTATAAATTAAATAGCTTTTAAATAGTATCACTTGGATGCATTATGGAAGAGGTTAAAAAAATATAAATTATTAAAAAGTGCGTTTACTGCACTTAAATCCCACATTTTATTAATCGTTAACAGATTCATTAAATTTGAAAGGCAAATTAAGAACCTTAAATTAAAAACCTCTTCTCTGCCGAAAGCAGCATTCTGAGAATATGTTTTGAGCGAGAGCTTATAGATGATAAATTAAACATTTTATATTTTGTGCAATAACACTGTTGCCGAGGGCTGCTGCTAGATGCTTTCCATTTTCCTTGTCTGTCAGTTTCTCAGGTATGATCATGTCTACAGTCTATACTTTGTCAGGGAGAATTTCTGTTAAATAAATAACATAAAATAAAGAAAAAAATAACAGAATTTTAAAAAATCTGAAAGTTTTCAGATTTTAACGGTTACGCAAAAAAGTTTGCCCCTGAGCTCGCAGTCTACCAGTCTGCTATCACACTCCTGCTAACCCCCCCTTTTTTTTGTCTTTTTAGCTTTATTATTAAGCATCGTTTTTTCGCAGGTGCGCCACATACAAGTCAACAGCAAATTCACAAAAATTTTACAACCAGCATAGAAGCATATGTTTAGTATTCCCGATGCAGCGTTAAGTGTTGGCATGTATTTATACGTTTTGGTCATAAGTATTTTTCACAAGTTTTCTCCGTTCATCATATCAACGTTTAGTTTTCTTAGCAAGAGGGCATACTTTGTCTTTTTATTATTAACGTTTCGTGTGTTTACTTCATTTATGAAATACCATTTCCTTCGCACTTTCTACACATAAAATTCAATTCAACAGCAAAATCACAAAATATTTAAAAACAGCGTATCCTTAGAATTTCTCGTGCGCTGAAGATAAAGATGTTTTTCCGTACAGTGTTGCCATTGCTCATTTTGAAATTACTGAGTTTTTGATACAAAATTCGTTAAAGGTTTTACAAAATATGAAATAGACAATAAAACAAATTCCGAATTCCAAATCCAGGTGCCCATGTTCGGATGGAGGATTATGCTATTCAAAATTTTATGACTCTAGGTACCGTTATTTTTTCACAATGCGAGAAATGTACATACATTCATACAGATTGTTCATTATTTAGTTTCTTTAAATGTAATACAAGGCGATAATATTTGGTGGCAAAACAGTTTTAAAAGTGATACATCGCGTTAAAGTGATTCAATGCAAAATGCCGTTTCGAGACTTATAGCCCTTTGGAGGCTATTAGGCCCAAAGGGCAAACTTTTTTAGCCCAAAGGAGCTACATCATTCGATGAAAAAAACTGAATATTTTTAATTAGATAGATCATGAATTAAATGAGTTTTTATTATTTACATCAATCCCATTCAAAACTAAGAAAAGAATTGCATCTATTGCTTTCAGTAGCTTAGCTTCTTATTCCACAAAAGACAGATTCAGTTTGAAAGATAAGTAGCTTATATTTTGCCGAATGGCAACAGACTCGAATGAAATGTGAAACGACGCAGAGTGATTCGACTCAAAATCCCATTTCCAGACTAATTGCTCCTTTTGGGCTGAGAAAATATCAAAAGTAGTATCAAAAATACTTTTTGTGACGGATAAGCCATAAAATGCTAAAAAAAGTGTGATTATTTGATTTTAGTAGTATTAGAAAACAATAATGGAAAGGACATATCTTCAAATAAGCTTTGAAATCCAAATGAATGTGAGCTATGTGGAGACGAAATTGCATCCCTGGGAGAAAGTGTAGACTGTAGATACGTATTGCGCTACTAAGAGACAAATTTCATTTATTCTTTGTTTTACTCTGAGAGTTATTACCCAATTATAACAAATGTTTCTTTTGTAAAAACAAACTAAACAATCATTGTTACTTTATGTTAATTCTCTTTTCGCGCAAGAAATTTATATATTTTAATATTTAATAGTATAAAGTTGAGTTGCTAACTCTTGGCCTTTTTAATATACGTCGCATTGTTCTTTGCCAATGTTTTTTATTCTTGAAATTAAACTGTCATTTTTCGTATTTCGTGTATTTCTTATTAATGAAATATAAGTATATACTGATGCATAATAATGCATAAATAATAATTTTAATTTTATATAAAATAGAAACACACTGATCAGCCAAAAGTTATGATCATCCTTCTGATACCGTGATCCATCTTTGGCATGCAAAACAAGTGCAACCTGCCATGGCTTAGATTCGACAAGTTTTTGTCTTGACCTCAATGTTCGGAGGAAAATTGTACCAGATTTACCAGCAGAGGTCATACAATTCCCGTGGACTACGCGGAGGTGGTTGGTTTGGTTTATTTGATTACGGCAAAGCACATGAGGGCTATTTGCTTAAGGGAAAGGATGTCTTAATGGAGGACGTTCTAAGGCAAACTAACTTGTAGTCACTTTGCAATGGCGAAGATAACGAAAACGCTCATTTCATCAGTTCGTTTGCCTGAAATCGAACCCCGGTTGAACTAGCAGTTTTCAGCGACTTTTCACTCCACCGCTGCAGGCTAGAAGTGACTGATAGCTGTGAGCAAGAGTTCCATGACATCTCAGCTGTGCTGAATAAGGTTAATATTTGGTGAGTTAGAGGCGAAGCTATCAGATAGAATTTATTAGAATGTTCTTCAAACCTGAGGCAGCCTGCTCCATTTCCAGGGAAGAAAACAGAAGCTATGAAAGATTGCAGCTAATCTGCAGTGATTTCACATAATCCGCAGTTATGATGTTGCATACGGCAACCACCGGTCTCAGAAAAGACAAAGAATGTTCCCGAAAGCATAATGCTTCTGTCACTGGCCCATCACGTGGTAGATGTGTCGATCAACTGCTCGAAGAGGGCGTACCATGACATGGCCCTCAGCATGAAACGTGCAATAGAAGTCATGATCTTCAAGACCATACACGTCTTTTCCATTGTTGCATGAACTAGACACTACGTTCACAGGCCTTATATAATCGCAAACGTCGATGATGCTGAGTTAACAGCGATACACGATAAAGACATCCGCCAGGAAGTCCCTCATCCAGCAGAGTCCGAACAAATGGTGAGCTCAGATATTCTTGCATTTATATCTGCATTCATTCAGATGTCAGCTGACCCACACAGTGACGACTGTATGATCAGATGAACTTGGATTATATTCAGCCGTCAGCATAAGCTTCTGGCCAGGGGCGTAACTAGAGAGAGGCAAGGGGGACATCTGTCCCTGGGCGCAGCATCCCAAACAAATTGATATTACGAAATTTTAGAATTAAATATTTTCCATTCTTAGAAAACAGGAGAGGGCGCGAAATCTTCAGCTGTCCCTGGCCGCTGAAAACCCTAGCTACAACTCTTCTTCTGGCATTGCTTCACTAAGCGGGATAGTGTCAGACGGAAACGTTCAGTGCTTCGACATCCGCTACCGTTTTCAGCATTCTTCTTCTTTCATAAGCAACGGCAGGTTGCGAATATCCAATAGTGACTTTTCAAAGATACTCGTTCCGAACTTTTGGGCCATCATAATCTTGCTCTTATCAAGTCGTGTGAATCAACGTTTTTCTCCATTACGCGCGTACATATTCAACAAAATGATGCCTGAAAAATCAAAATCCTTATGCTGTTTGATAAATGCCTTGATATAGATTGACTGGCTAGATGATTGATATTGACGCTTTCTGAGGTAACTAATTGAATTTCTTATTTGGGAAAGCATAACATATAAAAGTTCTAATTATTTTATTATTGGCCCTTTTAAAAAGGGACAGCATATGAGTGAGAGAAATAAAATAAAGTTCTGGTCTCAAGAGCACCTGAAAAGGGACTCCGTTAATCATTGGAAACAGGTAAAGTCCAGGTAAGTTGGAGGTAACCAGAAAGCAAATCTGCATATTTAAGCTGGTGCAGATGAAACAAAGAGGAAAACAATAGACACGAATTCAAAAAGTAAAGTCCTGTTCTTGGAGAGGCCAAATGGCTTTTAACTCATTTCATTTGAAGTAAAGAGTACATTGTATTAGTAAAATGACACTTGAAAGCACACAACATCATAAACTTAAGTCGCTTGAGCACAAACTTGCATAATATGTTACAGGATAACTTAAATGTTAATTAACCAGTTACTATGATTTCGTTCTTTACTATAACTTCTCCTTTCCGTATACCTCACCAGAAAGCAAATTAGTTGCCAGTTTTGGGATTTGAAACAGTGTTCTGGCATCGCGTGCACTCTATGTGGTTAGTTCCTGCCAGCTCAAACAACTGTAACAATTTGACTTCGCGATCTCTCGCTGCCGTCACTTTAAATCTGACACACAAGCTATTGAGACAACTTCTAGTTTAATAATTCATTGCTTAGTCTTTGACTACTATTTAATGTTTAATTTAAATCTAACTGTTCTATTTATTTGCATCGCCACGATTGTTGTTTATGTAGCACAAAAGCAGCCTGTCCTTATGTTCGAATTCCTGCTTACATAAAAAGCTTTTCATAAACTTCTTAAGACTTTGTCGTTTATCCCAGACACAACGATAAATCTCTTCTCGTCTGTTAGGGTTATAGGATTAAAATAGCATTACCAGAGCAAGTGTAACCCTACAATGTCATTAATTCACAACAGCACAAATTTTCATAACAGAACACGCAAAATTAAATTACAAGACGCGTAAACAAAGATAGTACAATATATTGTAGGGATTTATATATATTTTAAATGACCAGTTAAATTTAATTTGAAGCTCTTTCCTATAAACCTTCATTCCCCTAAATTGTCAGTGCCAGAATATTTACATTTAGTAGCGTGCGTGAGGAATGCAAATTCTACCAGTGGGGAGAAAAAATTTAAATATCGAGTTCTAGAGGGGAAAGTTAGAGAGTCTGGGAAAACTCTGTGCGTATTGGTAACGCAAGCTTCGGCTTAGTATTTATTGCTGGTTAGACGTGGCTTAACAGCTATTACCTTACTCTTCTAAACTCATCAACGCGCTGTAGGATACAGGATTATTTGAGCCCTGTAGTTTACTACTTGTTAATATATTCAATTTTTGAGTTTGATTCTACTGTTTCAGCTACCGTCCAAGCAGAGGCGTTAGTATGTTAGTGTCAAGTTGACGCATTGTAAATAATTTAAAGCGTATAATAAAAGGTGGTTTTAACCCTTCTTCTGTGCAGTCACTATTCTCCAGATTCCACACAAAAGATAAACAGTAGAACTCTACGGTATAAAAAATCTATAATATATATATGTAAGGTAAAAAATATGTAAAAGATAAATTACAATTTAAATTAACAATAGCCTCTTAATGATTAATGTTAATTTATTTTCTCTCTCTGTTCTAAAAATAGTAATCTTTTCTGCACTGCGTCATTTCGAGACTAATCCGTGCCATATGATTCTTACATAAAAGTGATGATGTAAATAGAACTAAAACAGCCAATAATAGTTTTGCAGCAGTATTAACTATCCAATCAAATACGTTGAGAAACAAAACTAACGCAGTATGAATTAAGATTTCATCCCGAACACAATTGCACTTGCTTTCAGTTGTTCGGCCTAGTTGGACTCCTGCCTGCTGCTCTCTTCTTATTGCAAAAGTCTGAAAAAGTAAACATTTAAAAAATTCACACGAGTAGTATGTCGAGTTGTTTGTGGTCCTTACATGTTTACTGAAATAAAAATGAATATTTAATTTGCCTCGGCTGCCAGTTTTCTATGCATTTTGGATCAACATTCTACGCAATCAAAATTCTTGCTCTTCATTATGGATTTACAATCTACGTTTCTACGCCATCAATATTTGTACGTAGGTACTACTTGGGATCAACTTTTTTTTTCTGTTTGTGTCTGCATTACATTAAATCTATTTTTGGAAAAACTTCATTTTCAGCTTTACTGTTACGGAAAAAAAAATTTAACTTAAAATATTACTATAGAAATTTTATGAAACTTTCTACAAATATTCTATGAACTATTGTGAATTAAATGGACTAGAAGTTTAAGTTTATGTACATATCTAAAATTTTTCAGTTGATTTTGATAAACCAAAAAGGGAGAAATTTTTCGAAAAGTAGCTAGTGCATGTACTCAGATAGGTATATTTAATATACATTTTATTTTATCACTTAGTTTTTGTCCATTTCATTCCTTAATAAGGGACAAAAATAAAAGTAAAATACTGATAAATACTTTTGTGCGAACTTTAGTAGCAATCTTGAAATTTAACACATTTTTAACCCAAAATGTACGAAAAAAACAAAAATTATATTTTGATAAGATGTTTATCAACCGTTTCTATCATTTAAAGTAGTTATTCTGCTAAATAACCCCAATAATGGATTTATTTGTAATATTTTCGAAAATTTGGGTGCTTTTAGTTGGCTACCTTAACAGCGAGAGGAATTAGTAGCAGTAAAACCAAGACTACCTGTTAAATTTAATGGTTTACATTAAAGGTAAAATTCCTTTGTTTGTATCGCCATTAATGCTCATTTAGCCAGTAGAAAAAATACAACTCGAAAACATTTGGATTTTTCAAATATCTGCTCCCGGTTAGTTCAGTTATTAGAAGCTGTGTGTTTAAAATTGCTGCGGCATTCACGAATGCTGAGTTGCTCTCAGAAAGGAAACAAAAGTTTATTTGCAGTCCAACTTTTTATAGCTCTTTATCCAGGCGGAAAAAAGAAATAAAAGTGTATGAAGATTGTCAAGGCGCCTCTTCAGTGAAATACACAAGAAGAAGGAATGTCTCCTGCCATCAGAAAAGAGGCAAAATTTCACGTACTTGTCCACGTGACTAGAAAGAAGATAAAGCTTTTGTTTATTTCTTTAAGTTTACGTCTCCATATTTCAGCAATAAATCCTTTTAGATTTGCACCCAGGCTCGGAAAGGAACAGTTAAGTGCATCATAATATTTCGAGGATAATTTAAGAGTATATATATAAATATTTTTACAACAGTAACTAAATAACTATGAAAGCATTTTTATTTGCAACTTGCTGAAATACGTATACATATCACTAAATAGGAATGATACTTGTTGTTGTTGTAAAAGGACGGACAGAGGAAAAGCAAAATTTTTATAGTTTTGTAAAAATAGAGTTGCCAGATCGGCATTGTTTTCGATCAAATTCCGGAAATTTGGCTTTTATTGTGTTGATTAGCCTTAGAAAACTTACTGGCAGTTTTTTTAAAAAACTGGCACTTTCATGCATGCATCACTAAGAAAGTATAGTCTAGTGCAGGGCTTCTTAAACTTTTGTCATTCACGACCCCATTTATGATTGCGAGTTTCT
>KK118923.1:0-17849 GCA_000611955.2 Stegodyphus mimosarum
ACTAAGCTTAACTAAAGCTAACTGAAAGATATAGCCAAAGCTATCAGGATTCTAAGTAGTTGGATCCTAAATATTAATTAAATCGACGAAGCCAAGGAAGGGCTTGAGGTATGGCCGAGCGTAGAAATATCTGAGAGAGACGTAGCCAAAAGGCAAACGCTCGCTAGTCAGGAAATTAGACTCTCTCTCTCGATGTCGGTGAAACATCGACTTACATGGTACTCTTACTCATTTGCATTCACTGAGTTTCTAAAATTACATTCTGGTAGGAAATTGTAAGCTTAAACTAGAAAGACACGAAAGAAGCATAACTTAAAATAACTGTTAACAAAATTAGGATAAACCTTACAAAGTAAAAAGAATGTCTTTAATGTGGGGGAATGCTTGCTCTTCCAGATTTTTTATCTTGAAACGCTTGATTTGCTTGTGAGAAAAGAAGTTTATATCCCTGTACATAATTTATATTCCAATGGGTAACCTTTCATGTCAAATATGAGAATATTACAACAAGTTAGAAATCAGAATGAAATTCTTTTAATGTCAGAAATAACCTTTGGAGCTTGTTAAGAAACAAATGATCGCAAATGAAAAGCTTTTGTTTTTAAGTAGATCACGAATAAACCTAAAGTTTAAAGCGAAAACTCGACTATTCTTTTAAAAAAAGGTAAAACAATTTGTCAAGATTTTAGTGTACATGCAGGCTAGTTTAATTCATAAAATGAATATTAGAAGTATCTGAAGAGCATTACAGTTATTTCTAGAGATTGCAGTTTTGTTCTTAAGTGATTCAACAGCTATGCCTAAGCTATGCCGAAAACATTTTTAAAAAATCATCTATTTGTTAGACTTTTCTAGACCGTCATGTTGTTAATTTGTGCAACAATTATACGAAAGTTTTCGAATTGTTATTCAGCATCTAAATCACTATTAGTTTTAATTCTTATCCCACCTTAATATATTTTAAGCATTTATTCTTATGCTTGATAATCTCTACAATTTCTAACATTCTATTACTAAGTGTATTGGAATTTGTAGTCAATATTTATAGGTATTCTCTGATTGTAGCGTCGGTACCGAAAAAGATATTGAACATGTGCTTTTTCTATATCCCAAATATGAGCGTGAAAGAAAAATCTTGAAAGTGGCACTAAAAAATATTAATATTAACTGGCCTCCAGAATTTTACCTGTTATTTATTCCTGGGAGAAGTGCCTCTGACAATTTTTGTCAATTCGTCGTAAAATTTTGTAATCCTTCTTAATTTTGTTTTAAATTTTCTCTCACTGTTTATTTTGTATTCTGTTTCATACTTATTTCTGTAAGCCCGTGTGATGCTTTGTGGTACATGGGGAAATCCTTGTGTCTCTTTCAATAACGAATTATTTTTACGTTAGTGTGTTTTCAGATTTGAACGAAAACAACTTTTTCTCGAATAATTCAAATTTTAACGAATATTGTTTTTTTTTCCATGTGGAACATATCAGTACAGAAAATGGCGACAACAATGTCTGTAGTAAAATGAAATCTGATTTATGGGAAATTTGATTTTTTTTTTGATAATACATGTTCGTTGTAAAAGTGAAAGATAATTTTTGACTAATGGAAAACATTGAGTGTATATAATCGCCAAATACTCTGCTGTAAAATTAGCTTTTGTTCAGAAAAAAAACGCCAATACTATATGCCTGAAATATGAAAAAAAATTAGTAAAATTTAAGGAGAAAATAAGTATTATTTCTGTTACCAAAACATTTTTAAATTAGCACAAATACTCTATATAATTAGAAACTCAAGATAATTGAATAGAAAACGTCGAGAGTTTAGGTTGTGATTAAATTTCGTAGTTTCAAATAATTTCTTTTCAGAATTAAGTGAGTTAATACATAAATTTTAAAACATATTGGAATATAACATCTAATTGATAAAAACATATGTAAGTAATGTTTAAATCGGAAGATGTTTTATTTAAATCTTGCAAAAGCACAACGGGGTTATTTATATGTTGAATAATGTAAATCTAACTAAATTGAAATCCCAAAGGAAATCAAGACAAATATCTTTCAAAGATTTCTCTTTTTTGAGACAGGGAAATGTTTTACTCCCCTTCCCGAAAGAATTCTGAATCTCTCCGGTTTTTGAAATTGAATTCTATAACTTTTTTTTATTTGAAACTGATCGAAATATTTCGTTATAAATTAGAATGTAAATAAATTCTCTTATCTTTTTCCCCTTAGAAATCTACGTATAATTTAATTTTATATTTTATTCCTCATACAAATGTCAAGGAAATGCAAGGTGATTTGATTTGTAAACAATGAAATTTTACGTAAACCTTCATGCTGCTGGAAGCGTGAACATTATGGCTGTTTCTAATTCTTCTTACAGAAGCTATAATATACCGAGATTCTTTTTCAAACAATGGAGACGCAGTTTATCATCTAGGGTACTGGAATAGTTGAATAGTTTGCTAATATTGTGTTTAAACTAATGTGCTCTAGAAGTTTCGGTAGCTTTAAGAAATTTGAATTTTCTTGTGTTACATTTAGCATGCTAAAATATCGTGAGAACTAGTTATCATTATCATGGGTAAAAATATTTCTTAATGTTGTAAGGTTTTAGTTTAAACTAACAAAGTTTTATTTTAATTTGACTTTTTCTATCTGTTCTTATTTCAACTTCCCGTTAGAATAAGAGCGCGTTTCAGCTTTATGCTAATTTGAAGTAGAGCCAAGTTTATATTTAAACGGTAGGTAGGAACCTCTCAGTGTGAGAGAGCTTTTAGTCTCAGACCACTGTTACTCTGTTCCAAGTTCGCCTGACTAGCTAGTATTTAAATTCTAAGACGTAGCGCTGTTACGCTATTACTTATTGAAGTAATTCTAAGTGCGTTAGTATTAGTTAAATTTTGCTATGCACCATTTAGCATAGAGGCCAACCTCGCGTTTATAGCTCTGTGAGCAACGACAATTTAATTTCTAGTTAACGTTTAGTTTAAATTATTTGATTTTTCAGTTTAGACCCAAGTGCGGTCATTATTTTCTGTATCCCTCCCGAGTTGGGAAGTGGCTGTATATAATTGTGGTTTAATAAAAAAGTATTTTAAATCCTTCTGAAGTGCAGTTCTTCTACCACTTAACCACAGTTTTCTACCACAGAACATAGCTGCATTCAGCTCTCTGTTCAAGATCAGGACTTAAGGTTTCACGAAGATGTTCGCCAAGAATATGCACCGAACGCGCAGTCCTGACAATGTTTCCAGCCTTTATTGAGAAACTATAAAATCATACTAAATAACACACGAAGCCTTGGGAATGATACGAAAAATACACAACTTATACAAAAACAGATTAGTTGAAAATATGTAAGGCTAAAATATAAAAAAATATAAATATCATTTCTTAATACTTCTGTTGCTTGTATTCGCCAGAACAATACATCTACGTATTATTTTATAGAGATGGAAGCCGAGGTTGGTCTTTTGCTGTGGTTGATACGAAAGTTTTGTATTTCAAATGTATTTATTCTTCCACTTGTTTGAATAACATGGTTTCTGAATTTTTGTCGGTATTCTCTTCACACGCACTCAAAGTATTCTGAAAAACTATCCTTAACGCTCGTTTTTAAAAATATTTAGTCATACTTTCTTTAACAATTCTGTGAAACAAACGCTGAATGATGTTTGATGCTGTAACTCTATTACTAAGCTATCATTAACAAAAGACTCACTTTACAGTATTTCACCAATCGTTAGGTATATTTAATAAATATAAATGAGTAATCGCTTTGCCAACAATAGACGTACACAAGCACAGATTTAAAATTAAACAATAAACCGGCGATAGCTCTTTGGAACATAATCATACTTATAAATTTATAAAAACAGCAAGGCATTTCGTGATTCAGCAAAATATGATTTATATATAACCTCCATTAGCTTTTAAATTCTTTTGTAAATGCTTTAATTGGCATAATTGTAGCACAAATTTGGAAGGAAATCGAATCTAAGGGAAGATAGAACACTTTTTAAATAAAGTTTAACTGTTGTTAGTGAAACGTAAAATAATTATAAAATACTTTTACCTGTGTGTGTTTGTTTTCATGAAAAGGATTATTCCACTGGATTTCTTGCAGTATTGGAAAAGGTGCCAATGTGTAGATCTTTCGTAAAACGCAAATGACATGCGAAAACTACGCTCATTTCTAGCACTATAATGCAATGTACGCATTTTGTTTCAGCTGATTCTACATATTAATTTGCTTCAAAACTACCTCTGTTGAAATGTATCGGAGTTTTTTATAACGTGATTCTCTGGAGAATTCACTTTGGCTGCAGCAATTTGGAAGATTACGTTTTGAATTATAAAACATTACTGCTGAGTTTCTCCTATTTGCCGATCTATCTAAAAAATGTTTAATGCATCACTAGACAATCCGCTAAAAATTCAAGTTTCATTCCCTTTGAAATTTATAGAGTTTAGAAAATGTAACTTTTTTAATTATTTGACTTTTTTACAGTCCTAATTATCTTAGATAACCTAATGGGTGTTCTTTTCATTGTTTTCATAGGATTACTCTAGTTTTAAGTTTCGTTGTCAAAATAACAATACCCATTAGGTAACAATATCCATTAGGCTTTAATACGTGAAGCCATACTGCAGAGTTGAGCTGCGTTTATTCGAATATTTAGAACATTAGAGAGAGTAAGTTCATGGATCTTCCTACAGCTGTTATACAGCGTACGTTTGTCACGTTTTCTGACTGATAAACTGGAACAACTGCGTCGCTATTGTCAGCAATAATATTAGTCTGAAAATAAGTCTTGCTGTACGCCAAAATTAAATTTAACAAATAATTTGAGAAAGCTACGTAATAGCAATATTTTATTAAGGCAAAGAAATAATCCACTTGCTTTCAGTTTCATATTTACCTCACGCAGAATGCAATATCTGAAGGATGTAACATCTTTTGCAATCTATCCTTAACATTCAGAAAGCATATCTCATGTATATCCCGGGGAATATCATTTTTGATGAAATTTTCTACACGTTTTCGAAGCATATTCCAATATGGAGTATTTTGCAATCAATTGAAAAGTATATTCCTGATATATTCGATGTACACACTCAGGAGTCATTGAAATAGCGCACTAAGAAGAAAGAAAATTGCAATCGCGAAATTTTGTAAATATGTACATTTTCGAACACCCGGACGGCTTTCACAGACACTGTAATTGTCTAGCGCAACACACTCCCGGCGTTCCACGAGGACCTCATTGGGAGTTTATTGCAAAAGTAGGATGACATGGCAATACAGGGCTAATGCTTTACATCTGCCCTGTACTGTACAATTGATACCAGTACAATTAAACATACACTTACATATTATGCGTCATTCAACATATATTTACATATATTGGCCACATGACAGTTAAACAATGAACGTAAGCTTAATGAGCATTTAACATACACTTAATATAAGCTTAACGAGCATTTAACATACGCTTAATATAATTATGCCGTTAAAATACACTTACATATTATGCTTCATTCAACATATACGTAGGGCATCCAGAAAGTAAGTTTCCCTATTAAAAAAAACAACTCACACTTTCAGGAATATATTTATTGGCAACAAGTGCAGCAATGTTTGAGCTATTTTTCAACATAGCCACCACAACTGAGACACTTGTCGTATCGTGGGATCAACTTTTGTATCCCTCTGTCCTAGAACTCTGCCGCCTGTGAATGAAACCAGCATGTGACAGACTTCTTCAGCTCTTCGTCGTTGGCAAAACGCTCACCAGAGGACAGGAATTTCTTGAGGTGCAAGAAAATATGAAAATCGCTGGGCGCAAGATCAGGGCTGTAGGGTGGATGGTCAAAGAACTCTCAGCCAAATTCCGTCAAAACACTGCTGTGCTTCGAGCGGTATGTGGACGAGCATTGTCATGGAAGAACAGAACACCTGCAGTAAGCATTCCACGCCTTTTGTTTTGAATGGCACGTCACAATTTCCGCAGTGTTTCACAGTAACGGTCAGCGTTTACTGTTTCATCACGTGGAAGGAACTCAATGAGCAGAATACCCTTCCTGTCCCAGAACACCGTTCACATCCGTTTCCGTACCGATTGCGTCTGTTTGAATTTCGACCTGACTAGAGATCCACTATGCCGCTAATGCATTGACTGCTGCTTGGTTTTCGGGGTGAAGTGCAAAATCCAAGTCTCATCGCCCGTGACGATCCTGTCGAGAAACTCTTCGCCGTATTCGTGATACCATTGCAGAAATGTCAGTGCTGCTTCTAAGCGTTCAATTTTGAGTTCCGATGTCAGGTTTTTCGGCACCCACCTGGCACACAATTTTTTGAAGAGCAGGTGCTTAGTGCAACAAGGATCGCGATATCTCATGCAACAAGGATCGCGATATCTGCGGAAAATGACTGCTCAGCTCCGTAATCGTGAAGCGACGGTTCTCCATCACGCGCTGCCGCACGAGCTCAAGAAGATCATTATTGATGAGGGACGATGGCAAACTGCGCTCTTCATCATGGATACTTTGATGACCTTCCGAAAACTGCCTGCACCAGAGACGAACCATCTGCTTACTCATGATGTTCGGCCCATAGACTTGACGGAGCTGACAATGAATTTCAATTGGCACAATGCTTTGTGCATTCAAGAACTTTATCACCGATCAAACCTCGCAGGCGGCGGGAGAAGTAATAAGAGCTTCTATTTCGGAACACTGCTACCACGCTATTGGCACAAGGCGGGACCTGTCCGGCTGGCATATGATTGAATGCGCAGTTGAAACGGCTAATTACGTTTACTTTAAAGGGTAAAACATCGGGAAACTTACTTTCTGGATATGCCTCGTACTTACATACACTAGAAATTTGCAGTTAAATACAACATAAATTTCACGAGCATTTCACACACACTAACCTTTAAACATACATTGACATATTTTTTTGCACTTACATACTTTATGCATACATCTACATATTATACATACTTACCTATTGTACGTTAGTTACATGATGCTTATATATATACTAGTACAATATACCTTACATTATATATATACACGTTACATTATATATATACACGTTACATTATATATACTGTTACAATATAACATTACATAGAAGTTATTTACGGATACCTACAAATATTAATACACCGTGCAAGTCAGTTACGTGTATTTTACGTATCCATTAGGAACCTAGATTCTCAGTATTTCTATTTTCATATATTACCTTGGCTGATGTTTAATATGTCTACTGACTGGAAGAAGCTTGCTACTCTGCGTTGCATAAGTCGATGCCCAGTCCCTCAAATTAGTCCATTAACTGTTTCAGTTTTTGAGGAACGCCTATTGTTAATAAGGAAGCGTTTATGTGGCGTTGCATTGTACGGCAGTTGAACGTAGCATTGCTCCGTGATAGGCTATGTGGTAAGGTAATGGTCAGAGGTGCTTATGACGCTGTTCCCAAGAGTTCTCTTTCCCGAAAGTAAAACTGAAGGGGCCCGTGGCCGGTTAACAAATCCTGTGATAAAAGATAGATATGTAGAGAGACATTAGGTTATTTCGAAGCAGGAGACGAGAAAAATAAGCAGTGCCCTCGCCGGGACTGGAACCATGGATCTCTCGAATATTTAATTCTTAGACCTTGCGTACTTGGCAATCGAGATGCTATTTAGTACGCTAAATACTTCGAACATTCCTTACTACCGTAAGCATGTCTTTTCAACTTGCACGGTCATTAGGATCTTTTCTATGCGGAAGACGTGAAAAATTAGCAATGCCCTCGCCGACACTCTAACCACGGATCTCTCGAATACGCGCCGAGCTTGCTGACTACTACAACACGAAGGCATGTTAAGAAGGCGTGAGAAATACCTGATAGACACACCATCCGTTCGGTCGAGACTTTGTTTAAGAAATTGTGGGTGCGCCTGGGCTGAAAGGTATAGCTCTGTCATTATGGTTGTGTTGCTGCGCAACACAACCACAATGGCAGGAATCTCGTTCCGCAATACAATTAGATATAGTGATTTTAAGTTTGATCATGGAAGTTTGAGTGTCAGTGCTTGTGCTTCCATATTAACAGACTCTACTTTGGAAAGCCTGTCTGTTTTCTCAGTTCTCTGGATCCCGGGGTGCTCTTTAATGCACCTTACATTTGGACATCTCCTTCAGCAGTTGCTGAAGCTCGGCGATGAGTGGGGAGCAGTGCTTTGGATTGCAGATGGCATAAATGGTCGAGAGGCTGTCATTGAAGAAATTGACATGAGGGCCTGGTAGTTGGCTGGTCATTTTTACGGTCTGGCGTATTGCAACTGCCTTCGTCTGAAAAAAATGAATTGTAAGTTCCCAGACGATCCTTTCATGTGTGCAGGACTTTGGAATGGTGCATGATGGCTAGATTGCAGATAGCCTTATTATCTACCTTTGAGCCCTTTGTGTGGATTAGGCTATCTACTGTGCTGAGTGCAAACAGCGTTGACATGTGTTCTATAATATCTTTCCCGTAGTTAGACGAGTAAGTGCCATACGGCTGTATCTTTTCTTAGGCGTCTGGGTTATGATTCTGCGATCTGTAGGTGGTACCTTACTGTAGCTGAAGGACTGTGGTAATTGTGGTTTGCTGCTCGTCCTTGATATGCAGCAGAAGTACAAGAACGACTTTGTGAGCACCTGTGCCGCTATGAAGGCTTTCAGCTGTATTGCTCACTCAGTGGGACCATGTTTATTTATATTTTATAATATTACCATAAAAATTTAATTTTGATGTATTTGACATATTCTTGACATACATTGAAAGAATTTCATATAAATATTAGAGAAATTTTGATGACACGTACATAGAATATAAAATGTAGAATGCAAATGAAGAGTTAAATACAAAATTTTGGTTCTGTATGTGTTAAAAAATATAGGATTTTGATGATATGCTGAAATGTAATAATAGTTCACAGCTCATAAATAGTTCAGAGTTCATAAATAATTCATAATTCATAAATAGTTCACCATTCATAAACGTTCACAGTTCATAAGTTTGCTAAAGATTATTTATCTGATAAATTTAGTAGTTAGGCTGAAGTAAGTTCTGATAAAGCTCAGGTAAAGTTTATAGTTAGTCTGGAGTAATATTGCAGATTCATATTTGTAGATCAAGGTTACGCTACTTTGAGATGATGCTGATTATGTCAAAACAATGCTGATGTGGAACTGTGATGCCTTAATTTATGGTGTCTTTAGATTAACGCAATTTTGTGTGAGATATTTCATTAAATTTTGAAGTTTTTTGCGAAGAGGTTTATTTCTGAGTAGTTGTTTGAATCATCCTTGGACATTTTCATATGTGAAAGGACGAAAATGGAGGTCTTTAATGATTGTAACATTGAAACAGGTAATTCTTTATTGTTCCTGATGAGTTCCTATGTGGGCACGTATCAAATATTGTGTAGGGTTTTGTTCTGTCGAAAATATGTGAGTAAATATTGTATATTTTGAATCAAAGGATAGCGACTATGACCAACTATTGCTTGAAGGCTTGAGACACTGTCAGATATTATAACAATGGTTGTTGAGAATTGCTTTGCATATGTTATTGCTTCTCTTATAGCCAATAGTTCTGCTTGAAATACTAAATTTGTATGGTCCAGTTTTGTTTTCCAGAGTATTAGAAGTACAGTGAGATTCTATATGCAAATGATCTAAGTTTGGTGCCATTGCGCATACTCCACATACTCTGTATTGGCGCAGTAATCAGAAAGTGGGTCGTATATAAACGGGTGCATAAATGCAGGTTCATAAACTCGAAAATGTTAAGAATAAAGCAACACAAATACTCAACTGCTTTTTTGACAATTATTGGCAGTTATTCCAAACTAGACTTAAGACAGAAAGGTTTCATTTATGTTTCAATAGTGCGTCCAGTCCTCATCTATGCTTCATCTGCTTGGACTAATCTTACCAATGACCTAATCAAACTCCAACAAGTTCAAAGTAAATATTCTGAGTTTCATTACTATAGCATAGTTAAGTACTATTGATAAGTTCCTCAACAAAACCAAGAGATATTTCTACAGAAAGCTACTACTTGTAATTATCTCATGAATTTTAACTTGTTTCTATACGGAATTATACAAATGTATAAAGAGTTTGGTCCTTATACTGCAAACGTCCTAGGAGATTTAAAATTTTCAGTGTAAACTATATGCATGCACTCCCGTATATGTATATAGTTATTTTTTGTCTCTATTTCAATTTCTTGTTTGTGTTTCGTGTATCCATTTGTTTTTCTACTGTGTCTTCAATCTCATATTTCAATCCATTCGGACTATCTGGATTGATCTCTCAAATCTAGGAGAAAATATACTCATCTCTTCCACATTTGTTAAATATTCTCATCTAGGAAATTTACTTGATGTTTTTAACGTGAAGTGCCTTTAGAGGAGTCCGACATACTGAGAGGTTCGTAATGTGGTGGCGTAGCGTTACCGATGTGATACGATTCATAAACATGAAGATTACACTCCGACTCTAGGAGGACTTAAGTAAGCGAAGAAAGCCATGTAGACGTGTGAGAAGATATTTCTTACAATTAAGGGAGTTTGAGACTGTCCTAATCACCAACATGAAAACTGCGGGCTGGTCGACGCGCCATGTTGCTCGCTAGGTCGAACGTTCGGAGTATTCAGTCACAATATGTTGGGAATAGGAGACACGCGTGCGGAGAACCGGATATGTAGCGACTAGAAAGACGACGATGTAAGAAGATCGAAGCATCGCGCGGGAAGCGCTCGTGGTGTCCCACAGTGTCTCGTTCCGCAATACAATTAGATATAGGGGTGCTAGTTGTCCCAAAAACCATTTCCAAATGCCTTCCGGAAGTGAATCTGCAACCCAAAGTGCTCTTTCCGTGTGCTGACTTTAATCGGCGACTCTCTTCAGTGGTACCAATTCAGAGCGACGTGGAATGCCACAGATTGGTAAACGTGTATTTAGCAATCAATCCGGTTAATTTTGGGGACAGATATAACCACATATGCTTGTGGAGGTGCTCTGGTGAACGGTTCCACCCGCACAACAGGCGTAATGATCTGAGGTAGTCCAATGATAGACGGTCTACTCTAATTCTGGGACATGTCACCTTAACAGACTGGTAGCGAATTATCACTTGTCTGGAGTTAATGACAGAGATTTGTGAAGGTTACAAACCTTATTAAATCAGAACCTTGAATGCACGACTCGTGCTTAAAAATCAGCCAACCAGTTATGGCGAATAAAGTGTATATTCAAATTCAAATAAAACGAAGTCTAGTGACTATACGAAACATTTAAGCTAAATTGCCTCAAAATTTCTTACTGGCGTAATAATTTACATACCGGAAACTATAATACAAAGCCAAACAATACAGTCCTATTTGAGCTAGCTAACCTAGTAACGTAGCCTTGAGAGACAGAATTCGCTATGAAAACTCCCGAAACTTTCTTTTAAAATGCAATCTCTTTCTACCTCATTTACATTCTGGTAGGGAACCAGAAACGATAAGTGACAGTAATGATCTAACACATAAAATAATTGGTTAGTAAAAAATAATATTAATAATTCTGCAATATAATTTCATTTTTGCGGAATTCATAACTGGTGGGTTATACACTCGTGTGCAAAAATTAAGGACGAAGTCGAAAAATTAGCATATCAGCTGAACGAAGAGGCAGAGCGGACAGAAAGACCAATCAGGAGATTAAGTAAGGTGATGTACGGTATCACATGCGCAGATATGCAGGTAGACGTAATGGGAGAGTGTCTGAGTAGTATAAAGCATGTTCTCAGTGTAAGGTCAGTATTTCTGGTAAAGAGATTACACGCCGTATAGCAGTTAAAATCACACCGAGTTGCTGCCTCAGCGAGAAATGGCGAATAATCAATCTGTTAGACGACATCTGGATGCTTTTATCCGAGGTCGAATCATTGGGAAGTTGGAGGAAGGCCGCAGAGTTCGGAATTGCTCACAGCATCGTTTCACGACTTTGGAGACAATTTCAAACTACAGGCACAGCTATCCGGGGTTTAGTAGTGGTCGTCCACGAGGAACCACACCCGCAGATGACAAGTATATTGCCTTACAGGCCAGAAGAAACAGGCGGCAGACAGCGGGAGAAATCGCTAGACACAGACACAGGCGACTGGACGACCGATATCGCGTTTTACCGTGGCCAGAAGACTGCACGGTGGTGGTCTGTTTGCACGACGCCCTGTGCGGTGTGTACCTCTAACGCCTGCCCATCGGAGAAGGCGTTCTCTGTGGTGCCGGGAACACCGGAATTGGAGAGACAATGAATGGGGACGAGTACTCTTTACAGATGAGAGCAGATTTAGTCTGAGTTGCGATTCTAGACACATACACATCTGGACAGAGCGGGGAACACGCAATAACCCCTTCAACATCATCAAAAGGGACTGTTTTGGAGGTCGCGGAGTTCTCGTTCGAGCAGACATAATGCTTGGTAGCCGGACCGACCTTCATATCTCCCAAGGAGGTTCGTCACCTGGGACTGCTATTGTAACGAGGTTCTTCTTCCTTACATGCGTCTTTTCACAAGGGCTATGGGTCCTCAGTTCCTCTTCATGGACGACAACGCTCCACCTCATCGCACAGTTACTGTCGAAGAGCTGTTGGAGAGTGAAGATATTGAACACATGGATTGGTCGGCAAGGTCTCTGGATCTAAATCCCGTCAAGCATGTACGGAACTTACTAGGGAGACCCGTGGCATCACGTAACTTATCGCCAGTAACGATTCCGAAACTGCGATTGGTGCTACAAGAGGAACGAGCAGCAGTGTCTCAACAGC
Organism: Stegodyphus mimosarum; assembly: GCA_000611955.2. Lineage (NCBI taxonomy): Eukaryota > Metazoa > Arthropoda > Arachnida > Araneae > Eresidae > Stegodyphus > Stegodyphus mimosarum. Next base: position 12,869 of record KK118923.1, read on the forward strand.
TCATTAACAACCACATATCCAGCATGCACAAATGATATGAAACCTGCCTAGCAGTCAGGGGAGATCATATCCCCTATTAAAGACCGGATATTTCTTGCTGGACACCCATCACAGGGGTGTTTCGGCCTTTAGTCGCATTGCGCTCCATGATACTTTTTCAATAAAGCTTCTTTTTATCCCTCTGATTTCTCTTTTATTAAGTGTTACTTACATTACTCATGTCCTTACGTTTTGGGGATCTTACGGTATTAAATGTGTTGATTTGGAAAGCTTTTGTACAAAGTTATATTGAAAAAACTGTCTCGTCCTTAATTTTTGCACACCAGTGTATATCCAATTCCCCAACTCCGCTACCGCAAATTCCCATGGTCTTGGATTCTTGTTCCTAAAATATGATAACTGTATATTCAGGGAAAATTATTTCTGCAGAGTAATAGATAAAGATTTCAATCATTTTCTGTTAGCCTGCTGTCTCCCAAATATGAAGCATTTTCATTTAAATTTTAGAACTAATGTCCGACTACTGTTAGCCTTTTGTCGGAACACTTTTCCTAGATTGCGTTGCCTTAGCTACAAATACGACAATTTATTTACTTAATTAGAACTAAATAGGTATGGAGAGATAAGTACTTTATTGAAAGCTGTTTATTTAAGTTATATTTCAACACATTCTCCTCTTCCTCTTGTAAAGCCAAGCGTCTTAGGCTGCAATTCGTATAACATACTCAAATTACAAATTATGTATTATCCGGCATTGGCTTACTTGCTGCACGCTTTCTAAATTTTTAAAGATCATTACAAACAGCTTCTTTAAACTTCTAGTCCACTAATACTGAAGTATTCTGAATAAAAACGTACGTGACTTCAAATCATTTTAATTTGCAAACCTTTCCTTTATACTATCCTATTTTAATGCTAAGCAGCAATTCTAATGTCGATTTATTAAAGTCCCTGAGTACTGATAGACCCGTTTGGAGTTTGATTCATTATAAAAAGAAATAATTCTATGAGGAGATTTACATTTCGCCCAGAAAGGAGTAAGAAACTTCAGGTATCATTTTGCAGACTTTCCTTTCTTTTTCTTACCACTAACAGAATAAATGGTGTAGTGGAATAGGCGCTCATCAGCCTGTTGGATCGCTTCTATGGAATAAGCAAAAGAAATAAACTAGAGTTTAGTGCAGTGTCCTCCTGGACTTGACTGAATTAAATGAGGAACATTAGAAGGACCGCAAAAAGAAGGAAACACATATGATGGGGACACTGCTATTACAGTATTACTGTATAAACTGAACATACAGATATAATAAGACGAATCTGAAGATATAAGTACAGATGCAAAGTTGAATAGATACAAGTATTTAAGCAATACATATTAAAACGAAAGCTTTTACATAATTAGGTTAACAAGAATGCATATGGATACATTACAAGAATGTATATGGATACATTACAAGAATGTATATGGATACATTAAGAAGAATGTATATGGTTACATTCTTGTTATTCTAAAACAAGGATGTATATATATGGATATATACAATGGCTTGATACAGCTGAAGGTGTTACATGGTGCTGTACGAAATACAAAACATACAGTGTGACTGGCACATGCAGCATTGACTACAAATCATAAGTCTTGTCTCTTTATGATAGTGAGGGCAACGGGAAGTACAATCCTTAATGCAGGATACCGAACGCTTTCTTGCTGTAGGTATTAGCTGCCCATGCATGAGAGTTCTCAGCCATCGGCTTTTGGAGATAGAAGCTGGAAGTAAGTAGAAAATGAAATATGTAGTAGTCAGGGTTCTCAATCTCCCTAGTTATACGAAGATCACTTTTCATAAAAGTAAACAGATTAAGTAGCTCATCAATGTTCCATCTAAGTGAAGAATTGTGTGAGCTCTGAGGTGTCGTTTGTGAGGACTGTACCAACTTTTCCAATGAAATGGACAACTCCGCTATCTATAATTTGATTGTTCAAGTCAAATTGCCATTTATTATAAAGAAGTTGACATGTGGAAGATTTCAAATAAGAAGCTGGTCTCATGTTACTGAGCAAGGAGAAAAAAGCATTTTTGAATATGTCTCGTAATGGGATTTCTGCATTGATTTGCTAGAACTGCCTTCAGGTTTGATGCAAAATCTGTAAAGATGTTGAAGAAAGAAACTATCAGAGTTGAGAGAGCTCAGTGCCATTCGGAAGGCAACTAGGTAGTTGCGCTTGAAAACAGTGTTACTTCGGTTGCATGTTCTGTTCCAAGTGCTTACTCTGTATGTGCCATCCAGGATGCATTATCCACTTTCTGTTCCTACCTTTGAAACAGTGAAGGTGCTCTGAATATGGGTGTGTAGATATTGCACATCGTATTATAATATCAAATTCAGCCAGATGGCAAGGTTATAGGATACTTTCTTCATAATATGTGCGAATAACTTCATTATGGCAGAGTACAATTCACTTTCAGTAGGAGGATGCACATAATGGTGCGGTCTCTGTGGGCCACAAAATACAGAAGAGAAGTAATCGCAAGAAAATTTGAAGCCTGGTAGGGGAAGTACATTAGCCTCGACAGATGCTCAAGAGGAAGGGGCACTGTCAAGACTTAAAATGATTCTCTGTATGAGATGAGATGTTTTTAAATCATAAAGAGATTCCATAAAATGCAATCCTTTCTGCTTACTGATTCTTTCTGTTACAGTCTCATACCAGATCTTGATCACTCGCGATGATACCATGAAAAAGGTGCTGGAACTCAATGCATACTGTTAACCAGTTTGTCGAATTTTTTTAATGTGTCTGATACGTGGCTGGCAGTTCAAACCATCTTTCATTATGGCATTCAGATGCTTGAGTCTGAAAATTTAGACTAAAGTTTGATACATAGAATTCTTATATATCGCTTGCCAGGGCTTAATATCAGAGTGTGTACTTTGATTCCAGAGTTCATCAGCTTAGACTCCAGTTACCAGTTTGCCAGTAGATAAGTTGCGGCTTGCGCATCTGTCTCGTATTCATCCTTCGTACTGCTGCTGGCGGTGATAAGAAAATCGTCTGCACATGCAAATACTTTGGTAGCATCATTTCTACTAATAACAGCTTAAGCACAATAGCAAGCCTGCTATCCTCATGAAGTGCAAAATTCAGAGACAGCATCATTATAGTACTGTGTTCCATAGCAGCGGATCCAGATAGGATTCTGCAGGATAGTATCCATTAAACTGAGCTTTGTACACGACTTCACCTTTTGTGGATTGAACATAACGATTACTTAAGCAGTTCTGAGTAAGAAGTAGTGGTACCTTAGGATAATGTCTCAAACTCAAACTGTATGCAGGCCGAATGCATGACCTCAAAGCAGATGACAGCGAGATTTTATTTTTCTTGGAACAAAATGAAAATTTGTTGCCACAAAAAAAGAAAATTTTAACCAACTTTTAAATTTGGCTTACTAAATATGTATCAAAATATGCATAAATAAAAATAATAATATTGCAAAGGGGAAAAATTCAAATTTATATTAATTTTTTACCTGAAATATAAAGTTCGGTAACTGCAAGACATTTTTGTTGGTTACACATTGCAATTCAAATTTAGTGGCATCCAAATGTTAAATATTCAGACTGGCATTTATATGAATTAACTCTGATGTATTTTATTAATAATAAAATAACTTATTTTAATTTCGACTATGAATAAAGTTACGAAAACTTCCTAAGTTTTCAGAGAAAATATTCACTTGGGAGAAATTTTGTAAATAAATAATAGCAACCAAGGCTGTTTCTATTATTTACCAAATTTTCCCCTACACATAAAGAAAAATACGTATGTTTGTATGTAAATGATTATAAATTTCTTTATTTCTTACCCAAACTTGGGTACTTGATAACGTTTCGATTCTGAGGAAGTCTGTAGACGTGGAGAACAATTACAAAATATTCTTATTTTCAAGGATTGTAGATGCTCATAGAGGAATCGGACTCTTTAATGATTAATTTTTGACAATGAAAAAGGGACTGTTCATGTAGAAATGTATTCCCCCCAAAAGTGAGTTTTTTTATGGCGAAAAAATTCATAACTCAGCAAATTTATTTTTGCATAAATACAAATTAAAGTTTAACGAATCTTTGAATGAGATTAATATCACGTTCTAAAATACGTAATTTCTTTTATAGATTTTCTGGTGCATTATTCACTTTTCTTTTAATTTTAAGGGTATTATGTAAATTTTAACTTCAAATAACTAAAATCTTGAAATCTTTGCAATACCGGTTTTATAACAAATGCATAACTGAAATGTATTTGCGGCCCGCAAAGAATTGTTTCGAAGACCACACGCGACTCTCCTGGGCAGCCAGTTTGAGACCACTGCTTTGAGGCATTCGATTTTAAATGCGTCGTACCGCTACTATGAACTGAATGCATCCTGTATATCCAGGTAAAGTTTATCTCTGTGCAATTTATTACTTTTCTTTTGTGCTTGCTTAAAGGAGTTCAAAGCATAGTATACTAAATGATTATCTCTAAATCCGAACTGTTGCTCATTTGAAAGATATTTTTAGTTTAACAAGTGACTCAGCTGTTGCCAAATGAGTCTTTCAAGGACTTTTCTCACAGAGAAGACAGCTCAGCTAGCAGAGAGTAGACATCTGAGCGGTACGGCTTTGCATCAGTAGGAATTTTGCCACTTTAAAAAAAAAATATAAATTCTGATACCTTTGTGGCTACAGGGAAATGTCGAAGACGCCAGCATGTTGTTTAGTGTGTATTCAAAAGGGCAGGTCATGAGGCATGGATTGCACGAATTATATTGTTGTCCATCCCATTTCGCCTTGATGATTTTTTGGGATTTAATGTACTAATGATGGAACTCATTTCTCTATTTGTAATCATAAACTCATTCCATGGGATATACATATTACTGATTGAATATATTCCTATTATAGGTATGCTTAATTAGAGCACTGATACTTTGTTTGT
>KK118923.1:30452-42232 GCA_000611955.2 Stegodyphus mimosarum
ATTTGGAGTTAATCTTGACATTTGTTTGCACTATCTTTATTTTTAACTTGCCACTATAAGAAAAACCAGCAACAATCATGAGTCTCTTAGAAAAACTTTCTTTCGATTCTTTGAACCATGTACTTAAATTTTTTTCTCCTTTTTTATGATAATAAATGACTCTTTTTTTGTTACAGTCATTTAAATACGCACATGCTTCATCTATTGTGACAATTGTTTTCCATTTTTCTTTGGATAAGTGTTTCTCATATAGAATTCTGCAGCGTGTCCTGCGTTGAGCGATATGCTTTGGAAGAAGACGATGCACATTGCGTTTTTTCGCTTCCTTAAGATTTAAATCAACGTTTATCATTTTGTTTACAGTGGACATCGAGCATTTTAATGATTTTAAAACTGTCCTCTGACTAGGGGGATTTTTGTTTAACTTTAAACAACGTATCTTTGCAGTAGTGGAAGATGTCCGTTTTTTCCTTGGATACTTGTTTGGAATTTTTGTCCCTCTTGAGGCTCCAATTTGACGATTTTTTCCTTTCTTGTTGATGATATTACCTATCGACGCTTTAGATATCGCAAAACCATGACTCTTACATCGTTTTTGGATAACGGAGTATGCATATTTCTCTTCGGAAAGAGCGTAAATGTAGCCTTCGAACCACTGCTTTGTTAAATTCGCCATTTTGAATAAAACAAAACTTTCAAGCCACAGACGATAATTTTGACTTTTAAAAACATAGTACAATTGCAATTACTTCTTTTACAGCAAACGAGTTTTTACTACCGCTTACCAAAATCATCTAAAAAATGTGCGAACAGCCTCTGTATTTAGTTATCATTAAACACTGAAACTTATTTAGTTACTGAAATTTCCATATTTAATATTTTTCGAAATCTTACCAAATTTTTAACAGTGCAAACTCAAAATTACTGCTTTTTCTCCGGCTCAATATATAACTCATAAATATTGCTAATTACTCTTTTGCTAATTACCCGTGATTGATGTTCATGAGCAATCGTGAGTGCATTTTCAGTTGTTGTTTATTGGTATGTATTTATTAATATGAAATGATACAACTAATTACCAATAAACACATATAAAAAATAATTGAAAATACACTCAAACAAATCATAGATTTTAAACAAATCATAGATGCAGCCGAAAGCTTGATAGTTATAAAAGCTAAGTCTGATGATTTCCAGCACTAACTTACCTTCATTTATTTTTCATCGTTCGCACACGGTACGTTGTTGATTTGCAATTATCGGAGAATCTACCTTCACCTATTTCCGCACACTAGGATGTTCACCTTGTGATGAATGTCTGGAACTTTAGAACTGCAGTTACTGAACTACTGATGCAGGAAGGTCCCTTAATTTAGAAACGGAACCACTAATTCGAAATCATTAATGCGTACAAAACACTGTTTAGATGCTTCGAGTCGGGCCACGGTGATAACTGCAGGCAATATCTTGCATACATCTGAGACCACGAAAGATGAAACATAAGCACTTGTTATTTTCCTGAAGGGCCGTGACGAGGTAAAAGCATTTATTAATTTTCTGAAGACCAGCTATTTCACCAGCTAAAAACACTCGTCTAAGAAAAACGCGGCCTCAGCCTACTTACGCAGGCAAGCTGATTCCAGTTCCTTACTATTTTATTTTTACTCTTTGAAGTTTTAGACAAATCTGATTTCCGCCCTCACAGAAGCCACGAAGTAATCTCTGTTCTCCGCTCATCCTAATACCATAGGCTAAAAGTATACATAAAATTTATGTCTGCGTAGCACACCGTGAAACATTTTCCCTTCAAACCAATTGAAAAAGCTACCGTTAACAACGCCTGTCGTCTTGGTTACCCCAGCAATAATTTACCAAAAGCGTGAGAAACAAAATTCGACCGCTTAGATTTCAAAGGGGGAAATTTACTTTCCATGTTTTAATTTCTGGTTAATAAAAGCTTGTCGCTTTTATATTCAGTCACTAACGATTGCAGGAAATAACTTCACACACCTAATAACGAAGCGCCCAGTGGTTTCTCCGATCTCAAAAGCTCAAGAAGGCGCAATTTTTTTTGCAAATCGAAACGTTCCATTCTCAGCAAAACAAAGGCTAAATCACAAAATAACCTTAACTTCTCCTTACTGTCATTCACAGCCCACTAAAACGTTCCTTCTGAGCACACTTGCCAAGTAACTAAAGTGTCTGTCTCTCTTTTAATTGCCCTCAAAACAGATGTTCAGAACAACAATACTTGCTCTTTTTGAGACAATTAAAAACCGAAAATAATGCAGCAAAACCTTTTAACTGTCAAAAATAAATTCCCACTATACTAGTCAACAAAGAATTTTAATTAAATAGAAACCTCGATGGTATGTGATAGCATTTAATTAAAATCCTTTAGAATTTGCGACAAAACAAATATAACAAATAGCGTTAGTTATTTTTGAATTGATGACCTGTTTGTTAAGAGAAACGGCAAAGAATGGGACTGACTATTTTTCTATTGACCTGCTGCTACGTGATGAAAGGAGTAAAGAATGACGCTCCGGTATTGCACACGTTTTATCCCTTCACTATATAAAGAAATTGTTGATGAGTGACTAACGGAATCTACGGCAGCTATGAAATACCCAGTAATATTGTTTGAAATAATGGTTTTCAATCTGTGTTTTTCAGAGGACCTCTAAGGGCTCACCCTGTGTTTCCCAGCCGCTCCTCGGCCACTTCGGGAAAGTAAAATAAATAAAACTTGAATTAAATTTAAAAATAACAAACAAAATACACAGTCAGAATCAGAAATTAATGAATAGAATTTTGAATGCACAAGTTCGCAAAATTGAATTTCGTGTTCTTCTCCATCAGATGATGCTTGGCCATACCTTCGAACTGCACGAACATTCTTTAGAGCTGAGAGAAGCTTCTCATTTCTACTCGATCGTTCGAGGATTCCTAGAGTCCATTCGAAACTTTGCTCGAATCTTGCTCTATTACAATAGCCCCAAAACTGAAACAATACCTAGGAACTAACGGGGTCTCAACACTCATATCCAAAATATTCTATATATCATAGAGAAAAATAGTCACACATACAGCGACGATATGGCTACAGCAAACAACTATCCAGCCTCTAATTATGTATTACTATCATTATATATTGGAGCAGAACAAGAAGCAGTATATCAATACATCACACAGATCAGCACCGCAGAAAGATTTGGCGATGCAAATCCTTCCCCGAACTTCTACGAACGTCTGCCACTGCGAACTTAATGAAAGGTTAAGGGTAAATATACATATGCGATCAGCACATATCTATGAAGCTGATCTTATTTCAACTACATACACGAACGGCTTCAATAAAAGTGTCTGATGTGTCGTTGTCCGCCTGAATCACGGCAATGAGATGATCTTACAACAATGTTTTCCAAGCAAAGACATTAACAATATCCAATGCATTACTGCAGAAAACATGAATCATCACGCAGTTATAACGACAGTTTGTCTACACTGTAAGCCATCGTCAAAAGTAAGAATACATAACCACTTAAAATAACCGAAACCCAATATAATCTACGAAAACCGGAGAGAACATCACATCATAGTCAATTGGCTAAACAGCTTTGGTGGCCGGCAAACTTTCAAAGGAGGCTGTCAATAACAACAACGCCAGCATTCAAGATATTACACTTGTCAGGACTGAGTGTTCTGTACATACTTTTGGAGAACATGGTCGTGATGGTTCAAAGTGTTGATCTCGAACAGGGAGCTGAATGCAGCTATGTTCTGTGGTAGAATAACAGCACGCAGGGAGGGTTTTAAAATGACCCTTTTATTAAACGACTATTTACAGCCACTTCCCAACTCGGAAGGGATAACAGAAAATAATGACCGCACTTCGGTCTAAACTGAACTATCAAATAATTTAAAATAAAGTGAGTAGAAATTAAGTAGTTGTTGCTCACAGAGCTATAAACGCGAGGTTGGCCTCTATGCTAAACTATCAAGGGTGCGTAGCAAGATTTAGCTAATACTAACGCACATAGATTACTTCAGTAAGCAATAGAGTAACAGCGAACTTAGATACTAACTAGTCAGGCTTAGAACTTAAATACTAGCTAGTCAGGTGGACGTCAAACAGAGCCGCAGTGATCTGAGACTAAAAGCTCTCTCACACCGAGAAGTTCCTCACTAACCTTTAAATACAAACTTAGCTCCACTTCAAATTAGCATAAAGCTGAAACGCGCGCTGATTCTAACGGGAAGTTGAAATAAGAACTTACAGGAAAGAGAAAATTAACATAAAACTTTGTTAGTTTAAACTAAAACCTTACACACTACCCGGTTCAAATCTCAAGCATCAACTCAAGAGCATAGGGTAAGAAAAATGGATAACCTTACAAGAAGGAAACGCACACAGCATCATATACGAAACATAAATATATGCCAGAAGATTTCCAATCCACAATTAACGTACTTCGTCAGCGGACATGCTCCCTTCCCGACATACTTTCTACAGATTTGGGATTTCAAACATTGATCTTTTGTGTATATGGCGAGTAAGATATCATACAGCACTATTTAACAAACTGCCAACTAACAGAAGGGCTGCAGAGTTTCCAAACAACAATCCGGAAGCATTCAGCAGATGTTTAACTAAGCAATATAACTTGTTGCAGAAAATCTGCATGATAATGAATGTACTGTCCCTGAACGGAGAACTATGTTGCGCTGCGTATTAAAACCAGGCCTCCACAAGTTACTGCGGGATTTATTTTATAGCATAACAGAACTTTCTAGGAGAATAATATGTTAATTGACATTTTATACATAGTATCGTTGTGGCACAAATGGTGTATGAACTGACATAATTGAACAATTCTATAAACTTACTTTATAACTACAAAAACTGGCCTGTTTCATGTTGCTTTAAGAAAACACGTCCATTTCTTAATAAGCACAAGATGCTTACTTTACTCTGCCCAAAATTATATTTGATATCCATATTTTTAAAGTATTAGTAAAGCTATTTTGAATAATTGCCAGAAATATGTCTGTAAATTTACTTTTGGTCTTCTGAGTGCTTTTCATTAGAATCTGCAAGAAGTAATTTAAAACTCTTTTATTCAAAAGCGGTAATCGTTTATATTACAATAACATAGTGTGGGGATTTATTTAATTGACTTAACAGTTATTTTATATTTAAACGTCTTTTCTATGACTCCTGCTTTCGACTCACACTTTCGTGCCAAAATGCAAATCATCTAACGCGCGTGTATACAAATGAGGTAGAAAGAAGTCAGTATTCAAGGGTTGGATTTCGAAGATGTATTCAGAACGTGCTTTGCCTGCCTAAAAGACAAGTTGCTATCTTTGATTTTCTAGTAATTAGATTTCTGAGGAGTTGAGCTTTGAATTTTTCTTGCCTTTAGGCTTGCTCACGTCGACTCTTCAAGTCAGAGCCAGCTTGCGCAATAATTATTCTCTGAAGCCGTTGTGCTAAACTTCACTTCATTTAAATTTAAATTATTCATTACTTTTCGATTTAAGCCAAAAGTGTTGGCTTTCGTAAACACGAGTTGGTGACATCTGTTAATTTTATTTGTTACGTATTTATTATTTTAATAAAGAATTTACAAATTATTTCTCCCAACTTCTTAGTATGCCTTCCTGGTGTAGTGGTCAGCACACTCGGCGCGTATGCGAGAGGTCCGTGTTCGAGTCCCGGCGAGGGCATTGCTCTTTTCTCATCTCTCCTACATCAAAAACACTACTGTCTCTTCAGTGGCGGCCGAACGTGGTGGATGATGATTCTCCACTGCCAGGATTTGGTGCTTGGGTCCCCTTATCCCCAGTCACCCTTTAAAAGGGGGAGTATACAAGGTATTTCTCCCGCCTTTTTAGTATGCCTTCGTGGTGTAGTAATCAGCACACTCGGCGCGCATGCGAGAGGTCCGTGGTTCGAGTCCCGGCGAGGTCATTGATAATTTCTCATCTTTCCTTCATCAAAAATCCTAATGCCCCTACAGGTTCTTTACACCCTTCTCCTGACTTTGCCGTACTTAGGGATTCGTCGAACTCAGTTTATGATAGCCAAACGTACAAGGCGTTAACAAAATTACTACATAGAATTATGGACGGATAACGCAAACGTGAGGAATACTGACTGCTCATAGACTCACAGAATCCCTAAACATACAGACTCACGAACTCATAGTCGTAAATTTAAAAGTAGTCTGAGTAATATCACAGATCACTTTCTATCCCTACTTGCATAAATAGAAGAATTGTAAGAAAATCTACGCAATACATAGCATTTCTGACCAAACTACACTCATATTAACATTTTGCATGATATATAGTTGAACATTTCTGCAAAAATATGAGTCCATTTGATTGTTACCTTCATTTATTGTTACAATGTTTTGTATTGCATTTATTTGATACTTTTTATCTCATAATTTAGACTTTGTGTAATTAATTTGTAGCTATATATTTTACCTATAAATGTTATTTGTTAGATGGAAATATAATTCGCGTATTTCCGAATTCAGAATTTCGCGATTGTGAAGTAAACTTAACTACGATATAGACAGAAGTCTTTTGATGAGCCTTAGCGATAGCAACGATGGCTACTGTCGGGAAAGTTTGCTGATCTCTTGCAAACGGCAAGGTTTTGAAAATTTTGAGAAAATTTAGTTTTGAAGCCATAGGAGCAATTTTCCGAAGATTTCAAAAGCAGTGCAATACTATATAAATACGGCTCTAACAGCTAGTAGTTCAGTTTGTTCTTAGTTACTTCAGATAGACTCTCGTTCAAAGTGGATTACCTGAATTTCAGCATTCACACTGTGAGAGATATTCGTAATTCACAATAAAGAAGCATTTGCCTTATCTCTGTATTATCCTTAAGTTATTATTGCTATTACTTTTCTAAGTGCACTGTTTTCAATTACAATAAATTGTCAGTTTCTTTCTACTCGTCTATAGTAATTATTTGAAGGGATGCCCACGATCTAGTAACTCACAGAAGAATTAATATAAAATGAGCTAATATATTGCTGAGCATAATAACAAATGTGCAGGGTATGACTAAGGTGATCACAAAGTAATTGATTTGCTCATTAGACTGTAACCTGAAGTCTCATACTATTGTATTTAAAATGCGAACAGAATGATAGAAACAACTATAATTATTATGCATTTTTAGCCTAAAAAAGAGGCAAGAATAACAGAGATTTACAAATGTATTTCCTGTGTCTTTAATATGTCTTCTGAATGTGTACTTGTATGCGAATATGCTAATATATAAAGAAAAGCTCGGAAAACGGACAGAATAGGAGAGGATTTCCGTTTTCTAAAACAAAGCTCTTGAAATCTATTTAAAATAAAGTAAGGTCTTTTGTTAGTACTGAAATTAGGGAAATAAATTTTCATGAGTTTGAAGTTACTTTGAATAAAGCATGCAAATTATTTAGAAATGTAGTGACTTCTTACATAAAAAAATGACAAAAATTAAGGAAAGGCGAGATTCCAAAAAACAATAAATCCTTGTTCAGATACATATCTTAGACTCTAATCTTTATTTTGTTCTAAGATAATATAACAGCAGAGCATGAGGAGCATGGAAAAACGTTTTCATCAAGAGCCCTAATCAACTACTGTTTTATATTGCACTCAATGATCAAACAAAACTAGCTGCAATTTAAGTTAATTATTAATAGTTTTATGGCTTATTCTTGTAAAAGAGGCAAACGTTTGAGAGAAACGTGATGTTTGTTATTTAAACATAATGTTAGATTTTAAAATTTGATAATCGGAATTGAAATCAGATTAAAGAGAGATATGCCGCTCAATATTTGAAATCTGTAACAGAAAGTTCGTGAAATTTGTTATTTAATATTTTCTACTTTTCAATAAGTATATATATACCGCTTCTACCAAGTTTTAGGTCTAATTCAATTTAAACATTATACAAAACTTGTCAAATGATAATTGACGTATTAACATGGGTTATTAATATCAACCTAAACTCATGTTTCCCTAGAATCGTCTGCTTGCTGACAGATTTGTCTACAAAGTAAATGTTTTTTTTAATATAGAGAATTCTGCAGACACGAATTTGACATCTGAGCGCAAAAGAGCTATAGAATTTTGCAGTAAAGAGAAAAAGATTGTAAAGTACGTCTCTGAAATGTTATGCAAAATATATGGAGATCAGGCATTAAAGCGGTCCGATATCTTTTTATTTTTGTGATTGTTACGGGTGATTTCGTGATGAATGTATGCAGATCTTGAACGGAAGAGAACATAAAAGATTTTGACCATTGTTGCTGAATAATTGTCACTTGTCCTTTCGAATGATAGCTCCCAAGTTCATCAGTGAAATCTATGTTCACAAAGGTGTTCTGGAAGGTCTTGGAAAAAGAAAAAGTGGTTGTGTTTTATTTTTCATGCGCTGATTGCAGAGCAGAAGAGGGAACAAATTTATTCATAACATGATTTGATCCAAATGGTAGACATGAATCTTAACGTAATGACTTATAAGGAGATTTCAACGCACTTAAATGCGAACAACCGAGTAACACTGTTTAGTTAACGAGAAATAGTTTGTTTTGTAAGCCAATGCACCATCACACAATTCCATTCATATCAAAGAGTCAACAAAGAAGAGGGTCCCATTTATAACTGCTTTCGTGACTGGATCTCACATTTTCAGATTATATTTCCTTTCCTAAAATTAATTTTCACGTCGAAGGTAATAGTACTGAAGAAATGCAAAAAAACCATAATCAGAGATTTAAACAGTGTTCCGAATGTCGAGTTCGACAAAGGAATCATGCAGCTGTATGAACGTGCGTACTACTGCTTGATTCTATATTAGTCTATACAATAGCTGTTGTATAGACTGACAAAGCATATACCGAGTGACCGAAAAGTCACGCATGTCAAGTAAATGTTATAAATTAAACTGCAATTGTAAGAATTGTATCATCTATCACTATATTACACTTCTGGAATGCTAACAACCAGAATGTATGCCATTTGATATTTGCATAAAATGCATATGTTGTAGACAAGGTTTTGAGAAATATCTAAATTGGTAGTGGCTAACAGTTGACGGATAATGGGATTTACCGCTCGTTTTCGGGATTATAATTAATTTTCAGGCCGAACGAGACCCAAAAATTCGACTATTTGTATTGAGATTAAACTAGAAAAGTTCAGAATATGATGTAAAAGTTCCCTTCAGAAAGTTGAGCACATTTTATATTGTTATTGTTAATTTCCATAGTACTGGTCTTCCTTAGATTCTGTGTACGTCACTGCCTTCATAGACCTTTTCTATAATGCCAATGCAAAAAGAATTCTGCTGGTTACAAATCAGTAATTGCGGAAGCCATAAACATTTTAAAATGATATACCTGTTGAAAATTACGTACAAGAACTAGTACATGTTTTCATTGGACATATAACAAGCGGTACTGTCTTGTTTGAACTGTCACTTATCTATTGCAAGAATACAATAAAATGTGTGATGATATATTGGTGCACAGCACTGTTCACTAGATCTCCAAAGAAAATAGGACCCGCCATTCGAAGATGTACACTGGTGTGCAAAAATTAAGGACGAGACGGGTTTTTCAATATAACTTTGTACAAAAGCTTTCCAAATCAACACATTTAATACCGTAAGATCCCCAATACGTAAGGACATGTGTAATGTAAGCAACACTTACTAAAAGAGAAATCAGAGGGATAAAAAGAAGCTTTATTAAAAAAGTAGCATGGAGCGCAATACGACTGAAGGCCGAAACATCCCTGTGATGGGTGTCCAGCAAGAAACATCCGGTCTTTAATAGGGGATATGATTTCCCCTGACTGATAGGCAAGTTACACAGCGTCTGTCCATGCTGAGAATGAGGGTGTCAATGAGTTATTGAGGCATTGCTGCCCATTCGTCTTGCAGCGCCAATCGAAGCTCCGGAATCGTTACTGGTGGTAAGGTACGAGCTGCCAAGCGTCTGCCTAGGAAATTCCATACATGCTCGATGGGATTGAGATCCGGATATCATGCCGGCCAATCCATACGTTCAATATCCTCACTCTCTAAGAGCTGTTCGGCAGCTACTGTGCGATGACATGGTGCATTGTCGTCCATGAAAAGGAACTGCGGACCCATAGCGCCTCTAAAAAGACGCACATATGGAAGAAGAATCTCGTTACAATAACGGGTCCCGTTGACTGAACCTGCGTCGAAGATGTGAAGGTCTGTACGACTACCAAGCATGATGCCTCCCCAAACGAGAACACCGCCACCTCCATACCTGTCCCTTTCAATGATGTTCGAGGGATGATTGCGGCTTCCCCGCTCTCTCCAGATGAGTATGCGATGAGAATCGCTACTCAGACTGAATCTGCTCTCATCTGTAAAGAGTACTCGTCCCCATTCATTGTCTCTCCAATTCCGGTGTTCCCGGCACCACAGAGAACGCCTTCTCCGATGGGCAGGCGTTAGAGGTACACACCGTACAGGGCGTCGTGCAAACAGACCACCACCGTGCAGTCTTCTGGCCACGGTAAAACGCGATATCGGTCGTCCAGTCGCCTGTGTCGTGTGTCTAGCGATTTCTCCCGCTGTCTGCCGCCTGTTTCCTCTGGCCTGTAAGGCAATATACCGGTCATCTGCGGGTGTGGTTCCTCGTGGACGACCACTACTAAACCCCCGGATAGCTGTTCCTGTAGTTTGAAATTGTCTCCAAAGTCGTGAAACGATGCTGTGAGCAATTCCGAACTCTGCAGCTACACTTGTCACACTGGTCTACCTGCATATCGGCGCATGTGCTACCGTACATCACCTTACTTAATCTCCTGATTGGTCTTTCTGTCCGCTCTGCCTGTTCGTTCAGCTGATATGCTAATTTTTCGACTTCCTCCTTAATTTTTGCACACCAGTGTATCTCAGCGTAACATATTCCAATTTCCTGAGAATGCAAAGCTATTTCATATAATGTATGTCGTTTTCGGATCACCGAATTCCTACTCTTTTGAACTGCTTCCCTAGCTACTAAAGCGGCACAACTATCTGTCATTGATAACAGCCGAATTATGCTCTACAATTCCATGGTTTTCAGCAAATTATAGGAACCACATACTACATGCTAAATGTTTTTCTTCATACGGTTCCTTTAATTTCTGCACATGGTATGCAGGATTGTGCTGATTATCTCTTCAGGCTTTCCGAAGAAGATCCCTACATTATTCTCTCGAATTCCGCCAGTTAGCCAAAACCAAAATGGCAAATCCTGCATTTTTCGGCACATGAATGGCATTCCAAAAAACAGAATGTTAATTTTGTTATCCTCGGACTGTTAAGCATTATGGCATCCAGATATTTCCGACAAAATTCATGTTCAACACATCCATACAAATGACTTGTGAAATACTACTCAAGGATAAAAATTCGAAGTTTCTGAGTAACGGACATGTCCACCTAGCAAGAGAAAACTTGTATTCAATCATATGAAGAGTAAAGATATATTGGCATATATATCCGTTTTTTGTTTTGCAATATTATCATCTCGTGATAGTAGATACACTCACGTTTGTGAAAATTGCAACACCAAGAAGGAATCGTCATAATTGAATGCAATTTAATACACAGTTGAGTGGTAGTGGTACAAATAAAGGATTAAATGTTCAAAGCAAACAAACAAGAACAAGAGATCAGAATCAGTATTTTGTGTGGCCACCACGCGCCGCAATAAGTGCTGCTACACGAC